>JAEIFT010000908.1:0-41776 GCA_018904225.1 Lordiphosa mommai
GCACAGAAAAAAAAATGATATGATCTGGGACTCAATATGACATTTTTTATAAAAAAAAAAGCCGATAAGATGCAGATGAAATTGACCTGTTCGAAAATATCAAACTGATATTTTCGATCATATCAAAATGATATGTTTAGAGATCATGACATTTTTTTAATAAAAAAAAATATTAGAAATGGCTAAGTGGCGCATATTATTTATATAAGTTATATTATAATATTTATATTCCCTCTCAGAATTTTAATGATTATGTAATGTTAGCGCCATAGCCGTTTGAAGCAACGAAATTTAAACATTTTTGTTAGTTAACAAACATTACCTTGATCTGGGGATCGAACCCGGGAACTCACTTTACACGAATGGAATGACGTCGCAACGGTGAGCCACCGCACACGCGTGGCAAACGTCTAAAGGATATTTATATTTTTCTACGGTGCCTAAGTTTTCGATAATAAGCATTTTTTTCTCTTTTTCCTTTTATTATTTATTTATCATTTTATTTATTATCTTATCAATTTGATATTAAAACGTTAACTTAAAAATAATTTTATCATCAAAATGATTTTTTATTTTAATTTTAATAAATGAAAAACTTATACTCCAGCTGATTTAACCGGTAAAATATAAAGAGGAAATAGTTATCAGATATTTTAAATTTTAAATCATTGCTCAAAAAAATTTGATACCATAAAAAAAACTTTTCCTTAGTAAGCACATTTCCGACGGAGAGCCCTACGGGCGGCTTAATAAAATGTACTCCTACGTTTGATAAAATCTACCAGAATTGGGGAAAAGCATATAAAACTAATATATACCAAGATTGGTGACGCTACGATGAAAAAATAAAAAGTTTTTCTATGTTTTTGACCGACCGTTTTCTATGGCAGCTATATGATATATTCATCCGATTTTAATAAATTTTTGCACAATTATGTAAAATCATATAAAACTAATATATACCAAGATTGGTGACGCTACAATAGAGAATAAAAAAGTTTTTCTCACTAAGACCTAGTTTTCGACCGATCGTTCCTATGGCAGATATAAGGATATAGTCATTCCGATCCGGCCGGTTCCGACATATTAGTTGCGTGCAGTAAAAGAAGGCTTTACCCAAAGTTCACTTCGATAGCTTTAAAACTGAGAGACTAGTTCGTAGAAACAGACAGACAGACAGACGGACAGACAGACAGACAGACAGACGGACAGACGGACGGACGGACAACCGGGAAGGAATCGGGGCGTGGTCCTCATAAAAAATAAAAATATATTTAGGTTATGGGAATGAAAATTATTATTTCTTATAAACTTATTTCTAAAAATATTATTAAATATTTTTATTTTTATAAAAATTATTATTGGTTAATATAATATTTATATACCCCAATAATAAATAGTTGATTTATTTTTTTCTGTGTATATTATTTAATTTAGTCGATAAAAATAAAAAATAAAACGTAGATAATTATTTAAACTCAAAAAAGAGAAAAAAAAATCATGTCTTCATAGTCCAAATGTCAAAAAAAAATTTCTGTCTGTCTGTCCGTCTGTCCGCATGAACGAAGAGATCTCAGAGATGGTAAGAGATAGAGGTTTGAGGTGTATGGAACATATATTTCTTATACTTGCAGGCAGATCAAGTTTGGTTTTGTTTTTTCCCCCGCAATTTGAAAAAAACGTCATATCTTCCACAATTTTGAAGTTAGGTTGTTCAAACCTTCTAGACATATATTCTACTCATCATTACTAATCGAGCCTCCATACATTGTTTTCCGATCAGATGAACGATAGTAGAGTTGACACCCCCGCAATTTGAAAAACACCTCAAATATCCCGCAATTTTGGAGTTAGGGTGTTTGAACCTTTTGGGCATATATTTTAATCGTCATTTCTTATCGATCCACCATACACCGTTTCCAGATCAGATGAACGATATTCGAGTTATAAGCAAATCAAATAATTACGCTGGGCAGCACTGCCCGTAATCGTGATGGGCAGCACTTGCACAGTTTGTGTGTACCCACACTTTAAAGTTATCAGTTATATACAAACAGATACAGAGTATATTACAGTTGGGCTTGACCGACTTTCTTACTTGTTTAACTTTATCTTTACAACCGTAATAAATTTGACCAAACTATTCTTAGCAAAGTTGTAGCTTAGACTAAAATAAACAAATCGTTTGAACAATACTGCGTCATAAAAATGCTCCACTATTTAGCTTGTTAAATGGTTATAAAAACTCGATAATTTGGCAAATGTAGGTAAAAACGTATTAGTGAAAAGTTATCGGGCGTATATGCCTCTTACTATGTAAAGGAGTAATCAAATGAAGTTGACTAGTTCTAATGGTTTATTTATTTTAGTCTAAGCTACAACTTTACCTTCAGTATTTAGCCAAATACGTAACGGTCCAAAAAAAGTAAGAAAACCGTATAATATAGGGGTGATAACTTAAAGGCTTGAATAAATTTGTAATTTTAAGTAGAAATGTGATTTAAATGTTTTTATAGGATACAACTTCGTGGAAGACAACAAAGCCGTGAAATGGGGTTCTTAAATTCAAAAAAAAAAAACAGCTGAAAACTAAAAGTACACTTAAAAACGAGATCGGAGGTTAAAGTCGATATACCCGTTAATCAGGAAAAAGATAAAATAAAAATCCAATATTAAATTACAAAATGTTAATATTTACACCAAATGTTAGTGTTAACATAACACATTAACATTACATGTTAACATAAACATTTTATGTTAATTTTAACATCAAAGATTAAAGATTGACATTAAGTTGAATGACTAAGCGCTCAGTGAAAAGTTGAAATTTTTGATACCATCGCTATTTATTATCCGATCTTTCTAAAAATTCCACAGATTATTAAGAAATATTAAGAATATCCAAATATAAATTAGAGTTGGGTTGACCAAACGTAGCAAAGGATTTTGTAATACAATCACCCTTTCATATATTTTTTGGTCCCGATGCGTTTAGTTTCTAGTGTTGTGCTGTGTTTTAGTTAGTGTTGCACAGTATAATAGGAACGAGGCAGAGTGGCTTGTTTTTAAAAATTTTTTAATTTCTGACACATTTAATTTCTTCATTTAATTTCTATATGAAATTTGGTGTGAACATAAAAGACATTTAAATATTTTAAAATTATGCAAATGCGTAAAAAAATATTCAAACACAAGATTTTGTTTTTCAGACAAAAACAAATAGGAAAGTCTTTCTTCTTTTTGATTTTGGAAACATCCACACTCATAATTGACGTTTCTATAGCAGTAGGCAACATTGTCCAGTTTATAGAAGTAGTGGTGGTGATTCTATAGGATTTTCTTGTGCTTAATATAAATCCTTTTTTGGCAAAATGATCCATCAATTCAGGATTTTTATTAATTTGAGTCATAAGTGGGCCAACGTGCCATTTTTAAGCATTTTAAAGCACGTTTTGTGGGCAACCTATACGTTTGTTTTATATTATTGGAAAGATATAGTCTTTAGATTTAAAATACATTATTCCGAACAGTTTTTCGATTTTTTTAACAAAGATGTACCATTTTGAATACAGGTATTCGAACTGACCAAATGTTCCATTGCCCTCAAGTATGCAAAGGGTGTCGTTAAGAACTTTTATTATAATTTAATAAAATTAGTTGGCGACTGTTTTAGCATTCCATACATTTAGGCAGAAAAACTAACTCAGACATTATGTAAATTCCTAAACATGTAATTAAAATGGTATATCTTCGTTTAAAAAAATCGCACACTTATCTGGGTTAATTTATTTTAAAGCTAAGGAATAAAACTTAACAATAAAATCAAAGATATTAAAAAAAGACGTATTGGTTGCCCACAAAACATGCCTGAATCTTGAAAGATTTCAGTTTTACATTGTGAATCTTTTTTCAGTTACACATCCTTAAGTGCGTATTTGATACCACAGTCTATACTTCAATTCAAATTGTCATTGTTTCAAGATTTGTGGAGAAAAGGTATTAAACCACTTTCAAGTAAGTGTAAAATGCGTTTAATTATTCGTCGTTATTATGTGAAGCTTATTCTTACTGCATTAAGATAAGGTTCATTAAATATACTTAACTCTTTGACTTTGTCAACCCTCTGTTGCTCCCTTTCTTGAAAAAAAACACACACACACCGGAAAGGCGTTAATTATAGCAAGTACCATCAAAACTGATGCATCATTAATCAATAAATGGTCACGTAAGTAGCCATACACACACACACACTCCCTTTACACACAGCTGACGCCATCACATCTTCACACCTTTATGAAGGTCCGAAGGAAACCCCTGAGACCATATGCGACCATATAAAGACTCTGCCGCACTAATATCATTTTAATCGCGTCAAATTAAAGGTTCAATGAGAAAAATTCCCAAGACTCTGTCCAATATGTTAAATAACCACCGCCTGGCTGTAGGAGGATCGGTGAGCAAGTAGGAGGAGTGGAGTGCAGCGGCCAAAAGAAAATTAGATTTTTAATTAAAATAATTTCGTATGCAATTTAGATAATCGTTGGCGAAAAAATAACCACAAACATAAAAAAAAAAACAGAATCCTCCAGAAGCCGAGAGAAGAACGATCCATATGCGATTTGTTTGCTGCATTTTTTGGCGAGAACATTGCGTTTTTTTCCCTCTTGTTGTTGTTGTTGTATTGTGGCGGGGCGTTTTTGTTTTAGCCGAAACGAAGGCGGACGCCGGACGCGGCCAAATAAAATGAAGCACATTTTTTATACAAATCGAAGGAGCAGCAGCAGCAGCAGCAGGAGAAGTAGGATGAGAAGTTTGCATCAAGATGAAAATGCAACAGGTCCAGGCGTGCTGTGTTCTTCACTCACGCACCAACAACAGCAACAACAACAACAACAATTGCAAAATATTTAAATTGATCATCTCCATTTAATAAAGCCAAAGCCTTAAAGTTTGTTCAGTTGTTGGAGATGGTAGCGTGAAAATAAAATATGAATCAGTTTTTGTAAAAAAGGAAAGGAACCAGAAGGTTCTGTTTTACGACTCAGCAGTGAGTTCTGATTCATGACTGATTTAAGTACCCGTTTTTTAACCCTTGTTCAATTCAAAAATCAGTCAAATCAAAATGAAGCAAGTCACCGATTAAGCACGCAGAACAAACGCTATTCCACAAATGGTTCTTTCGACCCAAAAACGAGCCAAATTGTATGAGAATTGGGTCGTATTTCCGTCGGAAGGGATTTGTAGAATACCTGGGATTACTTATTTTTTTGGTAGCAACATTCATTAGCCACCTTATATTAGGCAAACTGTATATCAACTTAAGTTGATAAATATATATACGGACCTGCGAAGTAACGCGAAGTTTCATACAAAATTTGTAAAGAAGCAGCAGACGTAATAATTCCTTCACCCTTTACTTTGTGCCCATACGGAGCTGAGAAGTACTGTTGCGCTTAACACCACATGAATCGAATCTATGTTAACCCATTTGGACCATATTTTACTTTGAAGATCAGAAGATTTATTTACATTGTGCCCGTACGGAGCTGAGAAGTACTGTTGCGCTTAACAGCACCTGAATGGAGCCTCTGTTAACCTATTTGGACCATATTTTACTTTGAACAGCAGAAGAAATATTTAATAATAAATTTGGTCACACTAGACCTAAGTTCCAACTTGAGGTAAAATATGCCGAAGTAAGCTAAATTAATTAATTTCCAGGTCCGTTTAGAGCTTTAAAGGGTAACTTTGCGATAGACGCAGAAGATTTGAGTTATTTGTAATTTTATATTCTTAAAAATCGATTTTGAACTGGTTCATTCTGGTTCGAAAGCGTTTTTGATATGGTTAAGTGTATAACACACAAAATTTCAAGTTCCTAACTTTAAAGTTAAGGAGATAATTCTCCGAACAAGTTTTAAATCTGGTTCAATACCGGTTTGTTTCCGGAAGAAATAAATAACTCCATATTATAAATCCAAAAACCAAATTTTAAGTTCCAAGCTTAAATAATTTCAGAGATAATGGGTCCGAACCAAATTTTAATACTGGGTCAGAACCGGTTTTTATCCGGGAAAATAAATAATTTCATATTATCAACCCAAACTACAAATAGTACATCCATAGCTTAAATAATTAATCTAAGCCAGTTTTTAACCGGTTTGGAACCATTCTTGGAACGATAAAATGTTTAGCTCCATATTACTCACCTTCACACCAAATTTCAAGATTATAGGTTTGAACCACGGTTGCCACTTTTGGAGCAAACGCTCCAAAATGGATCTTTTTTTCTCATTGGAGCACTGAAGCCATTTGTTGCAAAATGGAGCTCTTTGAACAAGGAAAACAATTTTTTATAAGTTCAAGATAATAAATTTAATATTTAGCCAGCACTAAAATTGATCGAATAGAACAATTAGATAATCAATTAAACCATAAAAATGATCAAAACGAAGTGTCAGGCAAAGTAAGAACTTACGGAGTGATTTGTGTTTAAACTAATTGAAAATATTCTATTTGTATGGGATAGAGAATTTTCGAATTCGGTTATAAATTACTTATTAAACTTAGTACAACCGAGAACTTGGAACAGTTGCTGAACAATGAAACATGCAACAACTGACTGATCAGGATAAGAATAAAATATAAGTGGGCTCGTTTTTAAATAAATTTTGTCCAAAATACAAAATGGACTGCATGTCCAGTCATTCCCATAACTAGTTACTTTTGAAAGAAATATTAATTCACTGCTTGAGACTTGAATTTTTGTCTGTTACTTACATAATGCTATGTAGGGTTCTTTGATTCTCAATATGTTTGGTCAATGAATGAATTAAAACAACATACACTAGATAATTGCCAAAAAGGCTTCTGTGAAAAAATGTATACAATCGGATTTTTCGAAGTTTTGAGCTAAATATCTCGAAAGCAATTAAATTTAAATATTAAGTGTAATTACCTTAATTATTGGCAGTGATTTTGTATATTACGGAGTAGGATTAAGAAAGATATAGTGAAATATGTAAAAACCACTGACAAAAAATATAATCATTTGTTTTCTAGTAAGGCTAGAATGAGTATGTCTTTGAATGTAAAAAGAATTTGGTAATGTTTTGGTATAAAAATTAATTTTTTTTGTTTATATTTTAAGTTTTATAAATAAATTCATAAAAAAACAAAAGATCCCGTACCTTTTTGACATAATGTAGTTCGGGAATTTTTTTCGGCATGGATCCTTTTTTGGAGCTTTTTTCCTTAATGGAGCCGTTTTAAATTTTTTTGGAGCATTTCAATTTTTTTAAATTGGCAACCGTGGTTTGAACAGTGTTTTATGAGTGTTTTAAAAAAAAAAAATTCTGAGAGAAAATCATAAGAGTTTTTTCAGTTTAGTTTTTGGACTTGTGTTATTAATTAACTATATAACAAAATATAAAAAAAAAATGTTCGGATTTCGAGTTCTGCTCAAAAAGTAATCGGCCTGCCCATGATTCCGACACTCCAAGATATCAGAATTGAAATTGGTTAATGAGGTTATAATTAGAATTGAAGTATTTCTGCCCCTTACCTCAATCATATTTTTAAATTTTTTTTTCAAAATTTGGCGGCCTTTTAAAAAAATTCCAAGCTGTAATAAAAATTCAAAACAAAATAGTCGAAAAAAAAATTCTCCAAGGTAGAAAAGAATAAAATTAAATAGTTTCTGAGACATGGCTCTGAACCACCCTTTGAAACGGTTTTAAGCCGTTTTTCCACAATTTTACACACTTTCCACGAAATACCGAAGCTTTCAACAACAAATGAAAAAAAAAGCAAAAAGGCCGACGGGATCAAATTTATAAAATTTGAATTTAAATAAGGAACGTGTTCACGAAAATCGACTCGAAATTCGGATCAGGGCCGATAATAAGCAATTCAAGAAATTAACATAAAGAAATTAAATTGGTATGCACTCTTTAACCTCATTTTGGATTTTTTCAAAGATCCATTGCAAAAAAAAATTAAAAATTAAATTAAGAAATAAATGCGTACTTTTGTCGCATCGTAGGCAACGAGCACGCTTCGAAAAAGCCATTTATCTGCGTTCATAAGAATTCAAATTTCGGAAGAAGAAAATAAAGTACCAACTCGAAAGCAAGTTAAGTACTTAGCTCTACCAGAGCTGGTCAACGAATGAGCTGCTATAACAGCAAACTGTTGTCAGGTCATCTCACGGCCTACTAAGATTAAAAAAAAATAAAAATTTCACGCTGCCATCTCCTGTTTAAGCTGCAGTGGCTGCTGTGGCTTTCTGCTTCCTGCAAACTTCTTAACTTAATTTTGCAACGATTTTCATAATTCACCATGAACACCCGGTTTACTTTTGCAGCATGTGCACCGATGGATTCTCTGATCTCCTTTTGCCTTCTGCACTGACTGCAACTGTTTTGGTAGTTCCTACCTGACTGACTGCCCGCCGTTTGAATGGTTTACCCAGCCTTACCTTTTGGGACGACGCCCCCTTTGTTCAATTTCTGTGTGTGATGGTGGGTTTAAGGAGTAGTAGAGTGAGTCAGGTGGAGGAGGGGAGTTGAATGGTTGGTGGAGGGGGGGGCGGGGTGCTCCGAAGATGAGGCAGTGGCTAAGCGGCGGAAGCAAGCCACCAACTTGGCTTTCTGCATGTAATTATGGTAACATGGTTTTGGCAAGTGGTTTTGTACAATACTTGAATGTGAATAGGGTTGTCGAGGTGCGCAATGTAGGCAAAATTAATCATTGTAAAATTTGAATGTAGACCCATACGTATACAAATATCACAATTAATGTAACTTTCTCTGTTTATACACTCAGAGAAAATCCGAAAACCTTGTGCTTAAACCAAGTTCAAACGTAGTCAATAGTACGCCTAGTACGAAAATACTTGATACAAGTACAAAAAATATTTGGTTCAAGTACGATTTTTTAGTTTTCGAAATACCTGATTTAAGACCGTTTCGGGATACAGTAAGAACATTTTAGGCTATTCCAAAGTTTTTAAGACCCTGTTCTTAAAACGATTTGGTCTTAAACCAATCCCGATTTTATTTTTATACACTGTAAGCTATTTAAATTGGGGTAAAGAAGTTTCATTAAATTGTGCAAATGTATGTAACAGGCTGAAGAAAACATATATACTTGATTAACATCCACAGCCGAGTCGATATTGCCATGTTTGCATGTCTTTCCGTCTCTCCTTCTGTCTATATGAACGCGTCAATCTCAGAGACTATAAGAGGTAGAGCCACCCACTTTTGCATGTAACTGGTTGTATACCATACGTAGATCTGATAATCTCTTCAGAGCTCGAACCCGCACAGTTTTTTATTTAATGTTCGCGGAGCAGGCTTAGAAGGTCTGTGATCCTTTAGATTGAGGTTACATTTTTCAATCATATTTATAAACATGTATTTGAAATGGAATAACTTTTATATAGTGTAGTATTTGAGATAGAGGGATTCGTCGACTTGGTGTCATATTACCAAAATCAAAAAGCGAGCAGGGTTACTTTCTTATCATCGAGGTATGCTCACTTCTCCTAATTTTTAGTCGTCTTTTCATCTAAGAGTTGCTTTAACCCGTAAAGAATTCCTAGCAAGTTTAAACCGGCTCGAGGTCATATAAAAAATGTCTACACATAGCTTTAAGATACTATACACCCAATACCACTAAGCAGGTTGGTTGACTATACAGCTGTTTCAAGAATCTCACGGTTCTGCAGTTCAGCAACTCCCTTCTCATGTCAGGTTGTTATAACTGCTTGTAAACGCCAAGCTAGCATGAGTTAGAATCCAACACAAGAGGCAATCCACTAAGATAGCGCTCTACTATCAAAAGAAAAATCTGTTCTCACTAAGAACCATTTTTCGAACGATTGGTCCTATGTCAGCTATAGGAAATAGCCATAAATTTTTTTTCGAAATTCTGCAGAATTATTTAGAATCATATAAGACTCACAAATTTCAGAGTTTAGGAAGGCTATCAGTGAAAACAAAAATTCTTTTCTTACTAAGAACCATTTTGCAACCGATCGTTCCTATGGCAGCTTAAGGATATAGTCATCCGATCTTAACCAAATTTTGCAGAACTGTTTTAAATCATATGAAATTCATAATTCATTGGAAACCAAAATTCTTTTCTAATTAAGAACCATTTTTCGACCGATCGTTTCTTAGGCAGCTTAAGGATATAGTCATCCGATTTCAACCAAATTTTTTAGAACTGTTCTAAAGCATATACAATTCATAATTGTAGCGTTTAAGAACGTTTTCATGAAAAACAAAAATTCCTTTCATACTAGGAACCATTTTTCAACCGATCGTTTCTATGGCAGCTTAAGGATATAGTCAGCCGATCTTAACCAAATTTTGTAGAACTGTTTTAAAGCATATAATATTCACAATTGCAGAGTTTAAGAATGCTATCTGGGAAAACAAAAATTCTTTTCTCATTAAGAACCATTTTCTGACCGATCGTTCCTATGGCAGCTTTAGTATATAGTCAGCCGATCATAATCAAATTTTACAGAACTGTTTTGAAGCATATAAAATTCATAATTGCAGAGTTGAGGAAGGCTATGAGGGAAAACAAAAATGCTTTTCTTATTAGGACCCATTTTTTGAACGATCGTTCCTATGACAGCTTATGGATTTACTCAGCCGATTTTGACCAAATTTTGCGGAACTGTTCGAAAGCGTATAAAATTCATAATTTCAGAGTTTAAGAACGTTTTCATGGAAATCAAAAATAATTTTCTCATTAAGATCCATTTTTTGACAGATCGATCCTATGGCAGCTTAAAGATATAGTCAGCCGATCTGTACCAAATTTTGCAGAACTGTTCGAAAGCATATGAAATTCATAATTGCAGAGTTTAAGAGCGTTATCATGGAAAACAAAAATTCTTTTTTACTAAGAACCATTTTTACACCGATCGTTCCTAAGGTAGCTTAAGGATATAGTCATCCGATTTCAATCAAATTTTGCAGAACTGTCTTAAAGCATATAATATTCATAATTGCAGAGTTTAAGAATGTTTTCATGGAAATTAAAAATGCTTTTCTCATTAAAACCCATTTTTCGACCGATCGTTTCTTAAGGATAAAGTCAGCCGATCTTAACCAAATTTTGCAGAACTGTTTTAAAGCATATAAAATTCATAACTCCAGAGTTTAAGAAGGCTATCAGGAAAAAAAAAATGTTTTTCTCATCAAAGCCCATTTTCTGACCGATCGTTCCATATTGGCAGCTTAAGAATATAGTCATTAAAGAAAGAAAAAAGGCCCGACTAAAACTCTTTGACTTAACTTGTCCTTCTGATCAAGAGGATATGAAATTACATAATGCAGAGTTAAGAACGTTTCATGGAAAAAACAAGAATGCTTCTTAGTAAGACCCATTTTCTGACCGCTCTGTAATTCATGAAAAGCCAATTTTACAGGTATTTTTTACTTAAACCTGACAACCCTATAGCCACACAGTCATATTTCCCCATTCAGCCAGACCTCACCCATCCCTGAGTAACAAACAGCTCCCACTTGGTCCAAAGAGTTGGCTAAGCAAGTTGATTTTTTATTATGCGGTCTACGCCTTTCATATTAAAAGCGACAAGCCCCCCCCCCTCCCTTCCCCTCACCACTCCTCTGGTTTACATAAATGGAATTAATGGGATCGAGCATAGGGAAGATTACAAATGGATGCAACGTTGTGAACGGCTAATTTGACTGGTCGGTCCATTGTGCGGCCAATTTGTGCAACAAATGCAATTATGAGATAAAAATGGTTTGGAAGATGTCTCGAATTTCCCAGGCAAAGAACTGATTTTTGCAATTTGATTTGCCTATGGGAGGACCACCTACAAGTTGTTAAATTAATGATCTATGCGCAATGCGTTGACCCCCCTCTCAGACCAGATTATGGGCCAGGAGTCAGAAGTCCTGCTGAGTGAGGCAGATCAGTACGATCTTTTGGTTACCTGCCCGCTTAAGCGACCTGGCGCCGAAAATCCATAACAAATGCATGAAAATCCGTTAGGCTAGAGAGATAAAAACGACAGAGCACGTACCTTGCAGGATCATTTGGTATGCAGGAGAGGGCAAGGCTGACTTTTGAGTTGCACTTTTTGTGACGACTAATGATAGTAAAAACTGTTTTTCTTTCTTCACCTTTCTCAGTACCTTTACCTTTTTGTCTTTTGTTGGTTTTTGTATGAAAATGCCATTAATTCGTAATGAGAAAGGTGTCGTCGTTGTCTTAAGAGTCAAAAGACAAATATTGCTTAGAACCGCCCACAATTGAGAGAGAAGATGGTTCAGGTTCTGCTTAAAATCAATTAGTATTTCTATTCTTAAACATCAGCTGTACTAAATGTGAAGAGGCGTCAAGGCATTGTTCCAAAGAAGATGCCTGAAATATGGGCTAGTCGTTGGTTTTTAGTAAAAGACAAAGAATTTTCGAAATTCTCAAGAACAATTAATAATTCTCCGATCTCTCTGTACCTGCAATTCAATCAACCACCAACCGATGCATAAAATTTAAATAAATGTTTGATTTGAATTTAATTGCATCTGAGCCACTCAGGTGGCAGAACCTGCTACAACTATCCAGCGTAGAACACTGATTGAATATAAATCATAAAGAAAGAATGAAAAAAAAAAAATACAAAACTGGCTCTACCACATCATCATCAAAGGGACGCGCTAATCACACGCTGCGCCAAATAGGATCTAATTTCCACACAACAAAACTCATTTTTTTTTTTTTTTTTGAATTCAAAATGCAAACCCGGGGAATAGCCAAGCACTGATGCATTTTATAGAGAGATCTCTGATTGACGGATGCATTCAAATTTCGCGCTCAGTTTCGAAGATAAATGATGCAAAGGGAGAGACAGGTAGTAGGTATGGTACCGGCTGCCGTTTCGATTTGAATTTCGACAATAATTAAGCGCAACAATGGGATTTTATAGATTTTTATTTCTTCATCTTCAAATTGCTTTTGCGGTTCTTGAGCGAGCCCGCAATTAGTTTGGGGCCCCTCTTTTTGAGGCCCTATTCCTCTTTACCTATAACCATTTCCAGCATTGCAATTATCATAATTATTTTCATTCATGCGGCGTTGCATTGAGAGATACACCAGATACAGATACACACACACACGAAAGATTCGATTGGCGAGATAAATTTTACTTAGCTCTGAATGAAAATCATGTGTTTTGTTGTTGTTGTTGCTGGGTTAACGCCGTTTCCTTTGTAGTCAAACAGATCATCAAAAGGATAGAGAGGCTTAGTAGAGGATGCATTCAAATTTTTCTGTTTTTCTTATTTCTCTTTTCATTTCCGGCACTTGTCACTCGTGGTGAGGAGTACACTACACTTGCTACGGAAAGGGCTATAGGCACTACTCTGTTGCTGTAAATATATAGCTATCTCCGGCTTTCAGCAAAAATCACTCATAAATTCCAAAGAAAACTTCTCTTATGTAGAAAATCTTAAACTACCACAAATAATCGAATACCAATAACAAATTTATAAAAATTTTTTGATTTTTTACATTTAAGCCGATTCAACTATCGAATACCAATTTTTGCTGCACTTTTTATACACTTGAAAAGTGTATATTAATTTTGCCCAGAAGTTTGTAACGCATAGATATATTCATTTCCGACCCCATAAACTATATATATTCTTGATCTGGACGACGAGCCGTCTGTCTGTTTCTACGCGAACTAGTCTCTCAGTTTTAAAGCTATCGAGCAGAGTCTTCTTTTTACTGCACGCAACTAATATGTCGGAACCGGCCGGATCGGATGACTATATCATATAGCTGCCCTAGGAACGATCGGTATAAGAACTAGTTCTACTTAGAAAAACTTTTTTATTTTCCATCGTAGCGTCACTAATCTTGGTATATGTTAGTTTTATATGCTTCCACATAATTCTGGAAAAATGTATCAGCATCGGATCACTATAGCATATAGCTGCCATAGGAACGATCGGTCGAAAAATAAGTCTCTGTGAGAAAAACTTTTTTGATTTCCATCGTAGCGTCTCCAATAGTAGTATATATTTGTTTTATATGTTTCCACGCAATTCTGAAAAAATTTATCAAAATCGGATGACTATAGCATATAGCTGCCATATAAACGGTCGGTCAAAAAACTACTTATGGTGAGAAAAACTTTTTTGTTTTCTATCGTAGCGTCCCCAATCTTGGTATATATAAGTTTTATATACTTTCACATAATTTTGAAAAAAATTGATCAAAATCGGATGAATATAGCATATTGCTGCCATAGGACCGATCGGTCGGAAAATGTGTTTTCCTAAGAAAAGTTTTTTTATGGTATCAAATTTTTATTATCAATGATTTAAAAATTTTAAATATTTAATATCTATATCCTATTTATATTTTTCCAGTTAAATCAGTTGGAGTAAAGTTTTTCAAGTGTATTAAAACTTCGGCACAGTCGAAGTTAGCTTTGCCTTCTCTTTTCATTTAAGCCGATTCAACTATCGAATACCAATTTTTGTTGCACTTTATTTCATTAGTTTTGAATCTATTTTTATTTGTTAGCCTTTTGACTTATAGCATATGATATTTCTGCTTTAATTGTCATGTTTTTAGCTAAAAAGAGTATAAAACAAACTTAATTATTTTTTTCTTGTCTTTTCTTGTCGATTTAACATATGGGTAATTCCATTAAAAATCTAATGTTTTTAATAGGTACATTTTTAAAAATGTTTTCTTAGTGAAAAGACACAGTGGTTGTCATTTAAATTATGGAAAAAGCTAATTTTTTAGTGCGACTGGCTTCGACTTAACATTTCCATTGACTATGCGATTTTCATAGAGAATTCCTGTCAAATGTTTGGGATCATAATTGATAATTATTTTTAAAATTTGGAATTTTATTACCACGTGCTGGATAGTCGAATATTTTCATCATAAATGACATTAAAATTTCTAGTAAAACCCTTAAGCAGATGGAATTTGTAAAACCATTTTCAAGTTCAGCGTGAAAAACTTGTCTAAAATTAATTATTCATTTACCATTTTAGGTCCTGTTATGAGAATAAATCATAAACCATGGCTTAGTTCAGCAGAAGAACTTGCTCGCTGTTCAATGATATATTTCTTGGTAATTTACGTAGCCTACTTTTCCTCTTGAGTTTAATATGATTATTTACATGAAGCTTTTTCAAATGTCATTTTAACACAATTCTCTAAAAGAATGTTAAATAATAAGTTAATTTTTATTAAACTGATCAGTGATCAAGTGTCTATGCTGAACGCGCCCAATTTTATACACAGGGCCGGTAACAGTTTTAAGTTATATTATAAAAGTCACAATTTAAAGGTTATTTTTGGATTTTTTTTATTACGCTTCAAATAATACTTATAAAGGACATTTATTTATTTATTCCGCTGACGACAGTTATTCAAGACTTTTAATTTTTGATTCCGAAAATAACATGTATTAAAGACTTTTATTTTAAAACACAGTAAATAACAGTTTTAGAAAGACTTGTAGGAAAAACTCAATAAATAACAGTTACTAAATTCATTTGTATTAATACTCAGAACCAAACTGATATTAAAGACCTTTATTTTATTACTCAGAAATAAGAGTTAAGAAAAGACTCATATTAAAAATCTTATATTTCTTAATCACAAAATAAGTTTTTTTTATTTATAGCAGGTAATGATAAGGTACATCCAATAAATCATTCACGCAGAGCGCAAAACGCTGAAGTAACAGTAAATTTAAAGACTTTTATATTGTGATTTTAAAAATAAAAGTCTCTGTTTGAGTTATATTTATTGAAATTAATATAAAAAGGCTTTTGATAAATTTTATTTTCTGAGTGATAAAATAAAGGTCTTTAATAATTGTAATATTCTGAGTAATAAAACAAAAGTCTTTGATAACTGTTATTTATTGACTTTTTCATATAAGTCTTTTAAAAACGGTTTGAAATGAGATTTATTATATGTCTTCCAATAACCTTTATTTTCTGTGTAATTAAATAAAAGTCTTTAGTAACTGGTATTAACTGAGTATAATGTCGTTAAAAAATAACTCTAATTTTTGACCAAAACAATAAAAATCAGCAATATTTATTGTGAATGTTGATGGCAGAAAGGAAAGTAAACGATTTTGTGTATTTCAAATAATTTTTACATATGAGCTGCATTATTTTTTTCAATTAGACTTTTATGAAAATAACTGTTATATTCCGTACCGTAGTTAGGAGGTGCCATAATTCGAAATGCGTTTCCTTTTGGGGATCATAGTAATAATAGGTATAGCCATCGATTCAATTCAATCAAACAAACAATCAAACAAAAATTGGTTACAGAAGAGACTTTATCTATTGGTGAGTTTGGAAAATCCATCTTCTAGCATTGCTCTGAGCCAAAATAAAATTTGTATGACAAAAATTAGGAATCTTCTATTTATAGCAATTTTCTTAAAAAAACATTTTGTTCATTCCCAAGGAGGTTACTTTTCACCCCTCCTAGTAGTAGGGTATTTAAACTTCATCAAATCAACAGTATGTTTTCCTTTACTTTGTATTCTTATATTTTAATTGACAATTAAGAGAATTATGTTATCATCTTGAAGCACTAGTTTAATCCCATGGATGCATTTTGAAAACGCCTGAATTTGGAACTACAAGTTGGCGCCACTTGAGGTGCCCTCAATGTAACATTGAATGCCATTTTTTTCCAGCCCACTCATTGTTAAATGATGAACATTTGTGATGAGTTATGAGCCAGTGGCTAGATACTAACGATGATCTATATTAAAATAACAAATGGTTAAGCTAAAAAAAAAATTCGTTAAGTTTCATTTGACTAAAATGACTTTAATTTCCGGTCGCGTGTTTGGTTTTTCTTTCTCTCTTTGTTTTACATTAAATTTTTGATAATTGCGGCACTTAAAGAGTTTTTTCGTTGTTGTGTGTTTTGCATGTCATGAAAGCATTTCCGAGATCAAAGCCAGAGGAAATGGATTTACATATGAAGATGAATGAGTGCTTGAACTTTAATGGCCGCAAAAAAAAAAAAAATAAATAAATATTGGGTTTTTAAACACAATTGAGGTCACTCGGGCGGGGTCCCCCGAGTGATATCATCCAGAAGGGGCAAAATGGCAATTTCAATAATCGAAAGAAAACAAGATGTTTCCTTACCAACCCCCTGGAGCAACAGGATAGGGCACCCTTTTTTCTGTGCCATCCTTAAGATGGATGAAGTGTTTGACAACCCTTTCAATCTTCATAAATGTTGGCACTCGTGGCAAGGCGTTGATTGTGCGATTTTGGGCAATATTAGCCCGAGTCCCTTGTGTCGCATCTTTTTTTTTTTTGGTCTATCAAGATGACGACAACGACATCGTCGACCTTTTGCCTTCTTCTTTCGCAACGAGGGGCGGCGACGGCAATAAAAAATGAAATCTGTTTAAACGCATAAAAAATTGAAAATCTCATAAGCATGCGTTTGGCACGAGGTTTCCTTTTGGGTATGTTATTGTTGTTGTCAAGGGGTTAAGGGCATGAAAAATGGCTATGTTCTTGTTAACACATTGTAAATACCTCGTTTTTCACTTAACGGGGTTTTAAGTACCGTTGTATAAGAGGGGCAGGGCGGGGGAAAATAAGTTTTGGTGAGAAAAACTTTGCGTTTTCAGTAATGGAGTTCTTTAACTTAACAGTTAATAATCTTAAATCAGTTCTGAAACGAGCAGAACTCACCAAAATTTGGCGACTATATCCTAAATGTTCTATAGGTATGATCAGTTGGGGCGAGTTTTTCAGGTGTATTAAAGCATCTCCTTTTCATTTTTTATGCCCTTGCAGAGGGTATATTAAAAATGTCACGATGTTTTTAACGCATAGAAGGAAGCATCTCCGATCCCATAAAGTATATATATTCTTGATCAGCATGATGAGCTGAGTCTATATAGCCAAGTCCGTTGGTCCGTCCGTCTGTTTCTATGCTAACTCCTACCTCAGTTTTAGAGCTATCTTGACCAATCTTTGCAAAAAGTCTTTAAATACACATAGGCTGCACATCGGATCGGATGACTATATCATATAGCTGCCATAGGAACGATCGGTCCACAAACTAGTTCTAGTAAGAAAATCTTTTTGTTTTCTATCGTAGCGTCACCAATCGTGGTATATATTAGTTTTATATGCTTTTACACAATTCCGGAAAAATTTAGCAAAATCGGATGACTATATTATATAGCTGCCATAGGAACGATCGGTCCAAAAACTAGTTCTAGTGAGAAAAACTTTTTTGTTTTCTTTTGTAGCGTCACCTATCATAGTATTTATTAGTTTTATATGCTTTTACACAATTCCGGAAAAATTTAACAAAATCGGAGCTATAGATATAGTGTGGTCCAAAAACAGTTCTAGAGAAAAACTTTTTTGTTTCCATCGTAGCGTCACTAATCGTGGTATATATTAGTTTAATATGCTTCCACACAATTCTGAAAAATTTATCAAAATCGGATGACTATAGTATATAGCTGCCATATAAACAGTCGGTCCAAAAACTAGTTCTAGTGAGAAAAACTTTTTTGTTTTCCATTGTAGCGCCACCAATCGTTGTATTTATTAGTTTAAAATGCTTCGACACAATTCCGAAAAAATTTAGCAAAATCGGAAGACTATAGCATATAGCTGCCATATAAACGGTCGGTCCAAAAACTAGTTCTAGTGAGAAAAACTTTTTTGTTTTCCATCGTAGCGTCACTAATCGTGGTATATATTAGTTTAATATGCTTCCACACAATTCTGGAAAAATTTATCAAAATCGGATGACTATAGCATATAGCTGCCATAGGAACGATCGGTCCAAAAACTAGTTCTAGTGAGAAAAACTTTTTTGTTTTCTTTTGTAGCGTCACCTATCGTAGTATTTATTAGTTTTATATGCTTTTACACAATTCCGGAAAAATTTAGCAAAATCGGATGACTATAGCATATAGCTGCCATATAAACGATCGGTCCAAAAACTAGTTTTAGTGAGAAAAACTTTTTTGTTTTCCATCGTAGCGTCACTAATCGTGGTATATATTAGTTTAATATGCTTCCACATAATTCTGGAAAAAATTGATCAAAATCAGATGACTATAGCATATAGCTGCCATAGGAACGATCGGTCTAAAAATAAGTTCTAGTGAGAAAAACTTTTTTTGTTATCAATGGTAGCGTCTTTAAAAAACTGCAAGGCGTAGCCGATGTTAGCCTTATATTTATTTTTTTTTTGAGTTAAGAAAATGGGCAAAAAATTGTTGTAGATGTTGCTGCAGGGCACTTCTATTCAATTTGGGTGCCCACATCTAATTTGCACGATGCCTTTCAGTCGCCTGTTTTACCGAATACACTGATTAAAGCTCAGTTTTCGAACTGGAATACAAGCAAACGGAAACACAGTCGCACCGCGTCGCAGCGACAAGGGTAGTCAAAATGTTGGCTTGAGAAGTTGATGCTTTGCCATAACGCTACATTTTAGACGTAGCAAAAATCCCCTTTGTGGTTGGCTCATCATAGCTAATAAATTTTGATTACTAACCTGATATTTGTGTATTTACTTCACTCTCCATACACTCCATAAATTCCTGTTTAACTTGTATTTGCGGCATGCGTAACATTGCCTCATAGTTTGCTTGCTGCCCCAGCAGATGCTTGTTGTTGTTGTTGTTGCTGGTGGGTGGAACTGGTGGGCTGATGTCTTTAGGGTTAAAGCCATTCAAATGGCTCAAGTTAGCGGCATAATTAACCGATGATGATGCTAGAGTTGCCATAGCCAGTTGATCATTGACTAGACTTGTGGAAGAAGCAGCTGCAACGCCTTTGCCGGTAATTTGAACATTAACACCTGATGTGGTTGTTGTTGCTGTTGTTGTTGTTTGTGCTGATGCTGCTGCCGCTGCTGCTGCTGCTGCTGCTAGTGGGGACGTCAGCAACATTGCGGCCTGTTCGCAGCTCAAGTGTTGCTGATGATGGGAATTGTTGTTGGCCAACAGTAATGGCATTATTGTTGTTGTTGTTGTTGTTGCTGCAGTGGCTCTTTCACAGCAGTTCGTCAGCAGCAAATTGCGTCGCTTTGATTTATGACACCAACTGCTGCTCCTTGCTGCCTGGAACAACTTGTTGCTGCTGCTGCTGTCTCAGATTATGATATTGACCCAGGGACCATTGCAGGTTGGCTGGCTGTCTGCAACAACAACAAAAAACGGTTGATAATTAAAAATGTCTTCTTTGCTGAAAGCTTAATTTGCTGTTAAGTGCTTTTTAAAATGCTGTTATTAAATATATATATACGTAGAAGCCAGCTTTATCATCATTTGACTTGGGGCGATTTCTATTCAATGATAACGGTTGTAATTGATTTTACCAGCTCACGTGACTTTCGTGACTAAGTTGGACACACCTGGGCTAAACTCCCAATACAATGAATTGGTTTGAGTTTGGTGCCATCATTTATGGCGGATGTTTGCAACGGAATTTGTAAAATGATATCAAATATAATCGTTTAGTTTATTTTAGTTTTGCTTACGAAATATGTATTAATGGAGTGGGGGGTTTTAGGTAAAAGGAAATAGCTGGCTGATTAGAACACTTACAATACATCCGCTCAAAAACTGATTACAATATGTGAAGGGCTATTATGGATCTTTATATATTAGTCTTATTTTTGAAGGCAAAATAGGTTGGTTAACTTATTCAGGGTGTTTCACTGAACGATTTTTCAAGTATTTGAGACAGAGAAGAAATATATTATATGCATCATCATGCGTGCACATCCAAGAAGATCTATTATGTCGCATCTATTACAACGCTAATGCTTGCAAAAATTCTGATATCCTCCTATGTGTTCTACAAATTGATTACGACCCAAAATCGATCCAATTGCCATACGATTTGATAATTGTGATTTATGAAGCGCTTTAAATAATAGCTTTAGTGTGATCAACTTTTTTTGTTTCTAAAGAAATCCCATCTAATCTTATGCGATGTATGTTTGATCTCATTTAATACGATTTGACCAAGTTTAAGTGAAATCAGAAATAATAAATATTTTTCAATCACTTCAAAATGTAAAGTTATATGTAATTGTTATTTAAATTCTGATATGCAGCCGCTTGCTAAAAATTAAATATCTATTCGCCTCTAAAAATTAAATATCTGTCCGAAAGAGCAGGTACCAATCCGTCTATAAACGCTCCGAGCATCTCTTAATCTTTTGGCTTGGTTACGACGTATAAGGGAAGGGGTGCGGCCTACTGACGGGGAATTTGAAGGTTCCTTTTTAATTCAATAAAGTTGTTTAAAACAGGGACCGTAACTTTTATAACTTTTTGGATACAAATTTTGAAATAACAATTATTTTTTAATTTTTACATAAAAATTTTAAAATAATCGTTATTCTATGATTTTAAAATACAAATTTTGTTTTAACAGTTAAATGGTAATTTTTATATAAAAATTTTTGAATAACAGTTAAAACTAATTTTTTATTATAAAAATTTAAATTAATTTTTATTTTGTAATTTTTATAATAAAAATTACTTTTTAATTGTTATGAAAAATTTTTATTAAAAAAATTTTTATAAAAATTACTTATCTAGTAAGCGTTTGTAAATTATAGAATATCTTTGATAGAAGGATTCAAGATTTACTTAAACCTACTAGATTAGTAATTTTTATAAAAATTTGTATAATAAAAAAATTTTCATAAAAATTAAAAATTAATTTTTATTATAAAAATTACAAAATAAAAATTAAATTAAATTTGTATAATAAAAATTAGTTTTAACTGTTATTCAAAAATTTTTATATAAAAATTACCATTTAACGGTTAAAACAAAATTTTTATTTAAAAATTATAATATAACAATTTCAAAATTTTTTTGTGATAAAAATTGCAAATAAAAATTTATTACATTTAAGGACTCGCCATTCAAAATTATGAAGATTCATGTACTCCATTTTATCAGTATTTCGTAGTAATTTTTTTCACTTCCATAACTGTTATTTTCGGTCCCTGGTTTAAAACAATCTTTGGGTTACTTTTATGCAATGTCCATGAGATATCGCTGAGAATCCATTTTCAACAAGCAAATTGTTATATCTCGGTCACCAGAGCAGCTAGAGACATGAAATTAAAAGGCACTGACAGAAAATTATACAATGCGTTCGAAAATGGAACAACGTGGCGATATACACTGAAATTATTTAAGGGTATCAACAAAACAACAATAAAATTGGTCGGTTTTGATAGTTCCCGTCATAGCGCCAACTAAAAACTTTTACTGCATTTACCTCCAAGCCTAACGCCAAAAACCTAAAAGTTTCAAAAAAATTCAAAGATACGCTTCATTGAGAAAAATTCAAAAAAATATATACACATATATATTTATATAAGTGCAACACAGTGTAACTCAAAAGAGAACAAACAAATTAAAAGTATATGATGGTGGAATAAAATCCTTATTTGCGTTTGGTTTGGCTTGCTTTTTTTTATGGCACTTTTAAGTTAATTCTTTCGATAGAATTTTAGATTTTTAAATCAAGTAAACTATTTTGAAAATCTCTTTCAAGTCTTTCTTCAATCTCTTTAGCCTCTGTTGCTTAGGCTAAAATTAACAAACCAGTATATCTTGCCACTTTGTTTCATTTTCGAAAACCTTGTTTAATTTTCTGCCAGTGGCTTTTTATTTCATGTCTCTAGTTGCTGTGGTGCCCGAGATATAGCCATATAGCTTAGTTTTTTTTTGTTGATATTTTTGTTTTGCATTATAATTATACCTTGGACATTCGCCTTTTAAGCCTTTCAAACCATTTTCAAAAATTCGAAATAGTTTAGCAGATAAAGAAAGAGCAGCACTTTTCTTGCATAAGTGAGTATATTTTTCGAAGCTCAAAACGTTTTTCGACCTGGTAGCCATGATTGCGGCAGTTCTTCTAAACCGATTTTGATCAGCCATGTTGCAATCGGTGCAGAATTGATGTAATTCCGGCCCGTACCTCAATCGAGAGTAAAAACAATTTTTTACTATTTTTTTTACACTAAACTGCAAAAAAAAAATTAGAAAATCAAAATTTTTTTAAAAATGACCGCCAATTTTTCAAAAAAATATTGAAAAATATGATTGAGTTACGGCGCAGAATTACATCAATTCTGATCATAACCTCATTTACCATTTTCATTTCTAATAACCTAGAGTCCCGGATACATGGCTACTACCTCTACATCTTTTTTTTTGAGACCATAATTGACAGGCCGATAACTTTTTGATCAGCCCTCGGATTACAAAAATGCATTTTTTTTTTTTTTTTAAATTAATGAAGTACATAAAACAAAAAACCAAATTGAAAAAGCACTTATGGTTTTATCGACAGATTTTTTTTTAAACACCAGTGGATTACGGAGTTCCTAGCCAATGTCTGGCTATCTTCAGAACCGAAAGAGCACGTACCAATCCGCCAACAAACGCTTTTTTAAAAGAATATTTGGTGGACAAAGGAAAATTATACGGACCAAATGTAAAAACTCTGAAAAATGTCTTCAGAAACTGTCCCACCTTCGCTGATACCCTTTCTATCTAGTAAAACTCTTGAGATTAAACAGACATTATCCAATCGTGGCGGTTACATAAATATGCCATCACTGTGGACCAATTCGGGCTAAGTGTAACAAGGGGGGTCAAAAAATAATTGTTATAATTGTTGTAAAGTATCGAAGGAAGCGTTTTTGACCTCATATTTTTGATCAGCATTCTGGACCTGTTTGTAGCCTTGTTATCAATTCATATTACATTTTTGAAATAGTGTGCTATATAATCCCTAACCCCTTAACGTCTAATCAAAACTTTCCTGCAAATCACGACATCAAATTTAGCATTCTTATCTTTCTTATCATCAGACTATGAAAATTTATAAGAAAAAAAAAACTGTGCCACGAAATTTTAATAGCGTACATCACATGAGACGCGTTTTTTATGTTCAAACATTATGGAGGGCAACAAAATGTGTTTTTATTTTTAAAACACGATAAAAATAGCAAAAAACTTGCATTTTAGTTTTGGCAATTGGCAATCTGATAGCAATTTAACATAAACAAAGCAATAAACGAAACAAAAATCGAAATAATCAATTTGATTGAGAATTATTACAAATAGAGAGAAATGAGCCGGAGTGTGAGTGCATTTTGTGGTCGGCAACCTTTTGAAGTCGCTTATAACGACTCTCGGCAATTGGTTGCTGACATGCAAAGAACATAATTTTCTTGCAGATTGATAACAATCTCGAGAGTCTTGGACTTGGCAATTTGTGGTCGATTGATTTGTTTACAAGTGCCATTAATGTCTGTCTACGTGCACGTCCTCCCCTCGCGCGTATGTAAATAATTCAAAGTTTGCTGCACTTTTGCCTTTATCTTATCTTATGGAATCTTGGCGGGAGTTTGTCATTTGATCGTCAGTTTGTAGTTCAATTTTCATATTTCCTTTGATATTCCATCGCCCTTCCTAGGTTGAGTTCAATTTCTTATCGCAATGACTTCAATTTGTTTTCAATTTACAACAATATCGTTTTTACGCGGCGCATTTTGTAAATATGATTTGTCACTTTGCCTTTTTTTTTGGTTTTTGTTTGCATAATACAACAACAAAGTTTATATGTGTTGTTGTTGTATTTGTTATTTTATGATGTGAACTACACTTGACAATTTGTTGTTCATTTTATGGTTGATGTAGACGGTAAAGTGCTTTATGGGTTAAGGTGGGGCTTGGACAAGCGGACAGTTGGAGAACATTGAAAATTTTTAAATTTATACAAATTTAATTGGAAATTATATCCACAATCTGCATATTACGAATTCGATAGAAAAATAACGCGTTAGAAAATTTGTAAAATGGCAAAGCAAATCTTGTACATATATTTATGTACCTAAACGGTGGGGCTTCTTTAAGGACCAGTCACTTTCGGAAGCCGTAGAAGAAGGCATATTACTGATAACCATATTATATTTGGTTCATTCTACTATTAGTTTACGCATTAAATATGTCACAATATTTACTGAACCGATCCTTAAACTTTACAACATGTTCGAACCCCCCACTTAACCTTTAGCAGTATTTTAGAGGTTTGCAGCCTGATCAGAACCAATTTAAATATAAATTCCTGCTAATGTATGTAACAGGCAGTTAATAAAATCGAATTTGCAGATAAATAAAAAGTAAGAATTTTAAAACTATTTCAATTCGTTTATTAAAAGTTCATCAACAGTTTGATCCCTTTGTAAAAGTACTGAACCGCCAGGACTTCCTTAAATCACTAACAGAAAAAATTAATTTTAAGACCGATCGAACCGACCAGAAAAAAACCTTTTTGAATCTAATAGTTTAGAGTAGAGGCGCGCCCGTGAGCGATTTTTTTTCACGTAACGCACGATTTACGAAATAAAAATTTCTTGACGCACGATTCACGCACGCAATTTTTTTAACGTTTCACGACACGCACGATTCATGCACGCTTAAAGGAGAAGCCACGAAGGATCACACACGATCAACCACCCCCGAATTTTTGTGTGGAGAGACCACAATTCTATCATGGGTGTCAGGGGCCACCCTGCGCCTTTTAATGGAGCAGCTGGGAGCAGCGGATTCGCGAAATCAAAAGCAAATTAGTTCTAGGAATTATATTATTAATCAAATATAATAGAAAAAGAGTTCGTGAATACAGCATGACTTCCATTCACTAGGTATATCTTTAACACGTACGAATCCTGCACGGATCACGGATGCACACGCACGAAAGTCTGTGTTTTCTCTCGATCACGTCGTGAAACGTAGTGGCACACCGTGACACGATTAAATTCACGTCGGGCGCGTATCTTTAGTTTAGAGCTTTCAAACTAAATTTTTTTTATGCAGTGGCTCAAAAACAAAGTTTTATTATACACTTGAAAAGTGTATATTAATTTTGCCCAGATGTTTGTACGCATTTCCGACCACATAAACTATATATATTCTTGATCAGGACGACGAGCTGAGTTCAATTCCGTCTGTCCGTCTGTCTGTTTCTACGCGAACTAGTCCCTCAGTTTTATCGAGCTGAAATTTTCACATAGTCTTCTTTTTACTGCACGCAACTAATATGTCGGAAACGGCCGGTTCGGATGACTATATCATATAGCTGCCATACAAAAGCGATCGGTAAAAAAACTAGTTTTAGTAAGAAAAACTTTTTTGTTTTCCATCGTAGCGTCACTAATCTTGGTATATGTTAGTTTTATATGCTTCCACATAATTCTGGAAAAAGTAATCAAAATCGGATGACTATATCATATAGCTGCCATATAAAGGGTCGGTCAAAAAACTAGTTCTAGTGAGAAAAACTTTTTAGTTTTCTTAGCTTATATGTTTGGTATTAGTTTTATATGCTTCCACGTAATTCTGGAAAAATTTATCAAAATCGATGACTATAGCATATAGCTGCCATAAATGGTCGGTCTATAGTTCTTGTGGAAAAAATTTTTTTTTTTATCGTAGCGTCCCTAATCTTGGTATATTTTATATTATATATGCTTTCACACAATTTGGAAATTTTGGGAGGTAATAAATTAATTGAGCTCCGTAAACATTTTTGTGTAATTTAACATATATTTACCAGTAATGCAAATCATTAAGTTTCGTTTCCGCAGTCGTGCCTTCGTTTAACCAATCGCCCGCAGATGAAATATGCTTACCCTTTGGGCGTGTTTTCAAAATGAATTGAATGTTTCCACAATCGCTTTCGACCGAAAACGACCCACCCATACGTTTTATCTTTTATTTCTCCCGTACTCCCATTACGACCTTGGTGCTAGATTTTCAGATAGAATTTTTTTAAATTTCTTTGGCATGTAATTCGACATAGATTTATTGTTACTTAGTTTTATGGGAGCCTAGTTTTTTTTTTTTAAAATTTTGTGTAATTTTTTTAGTTAAAATATTCCATAAAATTTGAGGGGGCATGGAAATTTGTGGAGCACCACATAGCAGAGGTTTTCCAATAGCGGAAAAGATACAAATCACAATTCTTGTCTGAACCAAAAAAGACGAATAGAATTTTAATTATTATGGTTTTGTCTTTTATTTGAACTAAAAAAAAACAGAAGAAATTTAAAATTTTTTATTTTTGAAGGTTTGAAAATAAAAATATGATTTTCAGAATAAAACTTACTTCAACTTGGTATAAAACTCGTTAAAAAATTTGTTCAACAGTTCTTTTAGTTTAAATAGAAGGGAATTTAGTACCGAGAGCACAAACTATGATTCATTCCAAACGATTTATTAGTTTTCTTACAATCACACCCGCCAATACAGAGAAATCTTAAAAATGAAAAGTCAAGAAAACAGGTTTGTTTCTCTTGTCTAAACTAGGCTGTGTATCTCAGGAAACATTGAGAAGACGACTCTGTCACTTTGTGAGTTTATGCTGAACTGTAAAAAGAATCAATTAAAGCAAAAAAAAATTAATTGATTGTTTTGACTAAAGTAGGCTCCCCTCCTTAATTTCCATGGCAGCTTCGTGTTCTTATAGTAGTGGTGGACCCCAGTTGTAAGATATACAAGATATACAACGTTTGCATAAATAGCACACTTACAATATGTAAGCTATGAAATGAAAGCTTTTGAATGACCGCCACACCATGATAATCTTAACTTGGGTGGACCTCCTTTTAATGCGACAAATGAGAATGTGAGGGTAAGCATGTTAGGACTCTTTGCACAAGAGTAAGCGGTACGGAAAGTATCGCATATAGCTTCTTGTCGCTATTCAGCTCGCGAGCCACCGAATTGCCCATCTAGTGACGCCTATGCACCAAGATTTATTCAGAACTAGAATAGGTTCGGTTCAGTGGTCCGAAGAGATAAGAATAAGAACCACTGGTTTGGTTTTCTAAATTCAAATGAATAAGTTTACTAATAAGAGGACCGGGAGACCCTTAAAAATAGTACTGTACAGCAAACCTCTGCTTTCTGTGTGAATTATAGAAAATCCCCATTGATCTTGAGCCAGCTAACAATCACTTTATTCTAAATCAAAACAGCTCAAAAAAAAAAACCATTAAAGAAATAACAGAAAATATATTTTATTAAATATTATAGCTACTTTATGTTCGAAAAATTGCATTTTTCAGAGCCGGCTTAACCCATTTCCAGTCACTTGTTGTGGCTTAAACATGGTCGCCCATTAAACACCTAATTATCGGTTTAACAATCGAACAAAAAAAAAAATATCTCGTGGATCAGCCAACTGATCTAGCTTAAGTGGGCGTTACAAAGTTAACTTCTGTGACAGGCACAACGACACTCGTACGCACACACATACTTGTACACGGGGTGGATCTTGGCGCACCTCCTTGTTAGGGTTTACAAACGCCACTCTCGACAAAAGCGGCACACGACACTCCACTCTTGTTTACGGGAATCGGTTTTAATTTAATTGTTTGTTGTTGTTGTTTTTTTTTGGTGTAATTGCAATCGAGTTTTGGCTTTATTCACGCCCTTCTGGCTACGGGTTTGGGATCTAAAAAGGGCGAGACACGCTTTTTGATTGACTTCCGACAAACGACTGACTTAAAAAACGCGCAAGAAGATATGAGCAAAAAAATAAAAAAAAATAAAACACAGAGGAAGAAAAAAAAGTACCAAGTTCGCGACGACTTCAGCCGACAACGTCCACAAAATGTCAAGCGAGCAGAACAAAAAAAAAGAAAAGAAAACGGTAGAGAGAGAGAGTCTGTGTGTGTGTGTGAGCAGGTGGCTCTGTGGTGGGGGGCCGAGGAGGAGGGACTTCGTTTTTCGTTTTTCTCCTTTTTTTTTTTTTTTGCACGTTTCTTTGCACGAGTTTTTAAAATCAAAAGCGTGTATTGTGTGGGTGGATGGGTGGCTGACTAAATGAGGATTGTGTGTGTGTGTGTGTGTGCTTTTAGGTGGGTGGGTGTTTCATATCGGATTTGGAATTATGTACGTATTGAGGGGCTACTGTTCTGGTCTGTCTAAACTGAGGGTGAACCAGGCAGCCCCTATAAGTTGATTTGTGTAGTTTTTGAACGGCATCAAATTGTGGAAGAGGGGAGGAAGGGAGTGCGAATGAGCGCCACGCTGGGATGTACTATTAAAAATCAGGTGTATATTTGGAATAGAAATAAATAAACACAGAAATACAAGCTGCGTTGGAAATGAATTTAAATTGCTTGCCTCTCATTATCAGTTTTTCCACAATCAAAATTTTAGATTAATTAATTTTTTAAAGAGAAGGGGTTGGAAATTATGATTATCTGGGAAGGGGTTGGAAATTAAATTATCTGTGTTAAAGTATTTGTTGTTAATCTTACGTTTTTTGTTTAAAAGAAAAATAAATTTTAACTTGTTAGATAGCAATATAAATCAGGGCTGCAAGCCCAAATCATTTTTTCGGAGCTCCGGTTTGCGGGATCGAACCAAAATTTACCAATGGTTAAGGTTCAGAAATTAAAAGTTCAAGGTTTTTGTGATAAGGTTCTGGTTCGAACCTTGGATCGTCCGAAGTTTTTCCAAATTTGTAAAGAAGAATAATTAACTTGCTAAAAATATACAACAAATATCCGGCTTTTTGGGAAATTTTTTAATCTTGAAAATACAAGTTCAATTTATTTCCATTATATTTTATAAGTATTATTTCTTCGAGCAATTTTTGGTCTATACTACTTCTCTTAACAATTAAATTCCCGCTTAACTAAGACTTGTAACTTTTTTGAACAGAACCGAAAGTTTTGGTTCCGAACAGGTTCAGCTATTTTTTTCAAAAGAAGTTCGGTTCAAGGTTCGGTTCAAGGTTCGGTTCACAGTAAAAAAAAACCGGTTTGGTTCAAAACCGGTTTGCAGTCCTGATATAAATATATATATGTATGTATTTAAGCTAATTATTCACTCTGAAAAAAAAAACAAAACATTTTAGAAATTCTCTCACAAAATAAAAAATATTTATTTTTTGTTAAAATTATATTCGTAAAAAATGTGCTTTACTTAAAGTGTTTAAAAAAGAAGATGATTCAAAAATTGACATGCCAATACTAAATAAAAAATTCTCCAATAAAATGGAAAAGATTTTTAAGACTTAGGAAAGAAATTTTTAATAAAATTTTGAAAAATTATTTAGAAATACATGATCTTATATACATTTTGAAATGTTAATAAATTAAATATCTACGCAAAATAATGTAATATTTTCCTGTTTTTTTCTGATGTTCAGATAGATTTGATTAATTTTGGAAAAATCTAGAGCGTAAGTTAAAGTCGTCCTTGTTCGACTTCGATATACCCGTTGCTCAGGGAAAGAAATATTTTAAAATCTTTAAATAAATCACAAAATGTTAATATCAACATAAAATGTTAATATTAACATTAAATGTTAGAATTAGAAAATGTTGAATACGGTGGAGACCACACACACGATCCGTACTAAAGAATTGGACGGACAAAGTAGTAAAAAGAATCTTATATGGGTTATTCCATTAGAAAAATAGTTTTCCTCGAGCATTAATCGTGAGATTTGGTCTAAAATATGTTTACGGATATCCTTAACAGAAAAACAGTATTTCACGAAAATATCGGCTAGCCTTTTTTGAAAAAATGAGAAAAACCAATTAAAGATCGGTAAAATCCGACTTAAGAATAAATTTTTTTGAACCTTTTATGTTTTCTCTCAAAGAGGACATAATAATATAAATTTCTCAATTTGGTTCGATTTAATCGGATGCACTATAGCGACGCAATAATTTTTTTAAAGTTCTATGTTTTTTTATCGTTTATCTCGCAATCTGTTAGTGGTGGGATCTCAAAAAATAGGATTTTCCTATGAATTATTGTTAAAACACAAAAAAAAAAAAATGGGTTGGCTGAGTTCACATGGAATAACATACAAAAACATATTGTTTAAAACATCAATTTATTTATAGGATAGTATTAACAATTAAATATTTCGACACTTTCAGCAAAATATTCGTATTGGTTCGTACCGGTTAATAGCCTGGGTACCGTTTTGTAAGCAAAAACGCAACCGAAGTAGGAACCGATATAGAACCTTTAACAAAAACACTTATTTTGGAACGTACCGGAACCGGTACTGCAACCAAAATTCATGCAGTATTAGTCCCTAAATTGCATGCCTAGTTTGATTTGCTTTTATTACTCTAAAAAATCCAATAATCATCCATAAATCGTTGTCTATTTATGGACCTAAAACCATGCGTCGAAATAAAATAAAAATTGTGTGATTCAGTAATACCAGTTGCCAAAAATAAAATCTAGACTTAAAAAAAATATATATTCATTTTCGCACGGTGCATCGAATTCAATCATTATTTAGCTTTAAAATATTTCCGTACAATTAGTTTCATTATCCAAATACTTTTAATATTTAAATGATGTTACATTGATGCTATGGCCTTGAATTATTTTTATGTTAGTTAAATTTGAAAACTTTAACTAGTTTAATATTTGATTAAATTTCTCCATTTCATTTTCGCCGTCGGCAAATCTTTTAAAAAGTCAGCCATTCAAAATATTACGTATACGCCCCATACACCAACACAAACAAACAAAAGAAGGAAAAAAATAACTCCCTTCAAAAAAAAAAGAAAATCAAAAAAAAAAAACTCGAAACTGAACACACAAATTGCCATGGCCAAGCAGAACCGAAAGAATTATTCGCTGGGCTGTCAAAAATGTGAATGTCAATGCGAAAAAAAGACGCTTAAACAAAAACAAAACCCAAGAAGAAGACACCACAAAACGTCGTCGGCAAAGAGCAAAAAGCGATAAACGCATAAATTAAAATAATTACAGCAGGCGACGGGAGGCGATTTTGTTGCTTTTGTTGTTGCTGTTGTTGTTGTTGTTGTCACGCACTCAGAGCAACAACAATGAACTAAACAAAACAAAAAACCAATCGCGAGGACAACAATCGAGAAACGGCGAACTTGAGTTGCAACTGAAAACTGCAACTTGCAACTGGACCAGGCCAAAACCAGAGGACTTAAGTTCCACAACAACAACAACAACAACTGCAACAAAGTCTGTTGATTTTATTCAAAATGGTTTGTTTATGCTTCAACAGAGCAGACACCAAAAATGAGGGGAAATCTGTCTCTCACTCATACAGTTGCAACTTGGGGGCCCATTCAGCCAATCGCTTGGAAGCTTTACTTGCGTGACACTCTCATTTTGTGGCGCATGCTCGCTCCTCTCTCTCTGTTTCTCTGTGAACACACATAGCGAATTCGCCGCCTAATGAATTCGCTTGGCCACAGCATCTTTACCTTTTGACTGCTAATTTCCGTTCATTAAAGTTCTCCAGCGACTTTCGCCTCATCTCCTTCTCGTTTTGCACTAGCGAAACTCTTAAAGTTCTTTTGCCATTTTGGTGGAGACTTTAATTTCATTGATTAGCACAAAAATTCTTCAAGCTAGGATGCTTATTGTTGTTGTTGTTGCTGTTGTAGTTGTTGCTGTTTTTGTTTAGTTTTCCTTATTTTTGGTCTGTCACTTGGCCTCTTCTCTTTATTTTTTTTTTTGTTGGCTTTGGTTTTCGGGGGTCTGTGCTTGTGTTAGGGTTTTGTTGTAAGTATCTCTATGATTCTTTTTTTTTTGTTTTTGTGTTAAGCATCTTGAGCATTTAAGATGTTGTTTTGGTAACTTAAATCCACTAATCGATGGGTTTGCAAAACTATGTGGCCGATATGGAAACAAAGAGGTAAATTTGCGTTTGCAAGAGCATTTAAATTTCAGTTGTATTTGCCCCCTGTTTGGTTATGGTCTCCTTACCAGAGTATTAGTCGTCGCTTATTTTTTGATTATTTTACAGCCATAGGGTATCATAATGTAAGATATGGTAATCCATTTATTAAGATGGGAGTATTTTCAAAATATTTTCAAGTTATGTATCGAGAACTTAACATCCAATTTTCATCATAGATTAGTATAAAATTAATTATATGCAAAAGTCAAAGTCCCAATTTTTAAACGAGTACGTTCTTCCGATTTAGAACCCTTCATTAACGAATTAATTATAACATATTAATAATATCGGTTTTTTCAAAATTTCTGATATGATAAACAACATAAGCCTTGAACCGAGATTGTTTTAGAATTGAACCCCATATTTTACCTACTATTTAATTTTTAGTAAAGTCTGAAACCGGCTACTTGAAAATTTACCTCTTTAAAAAGAAGATTTCTACATCCAATTCCAATTTAAGTGTTTTTTTTTAATTAAAAAAGGTCCTTTGATCACCTTTAAATGTAGCGCTGACTTATCAATTTTTCAAGCTACAATCTCTTGAAATGACAATAAATTGTACAATTTGAATGCCTTTGATCCACATTATTCTTAATAAAGGCTATGTATCACGATGGTTAAATACGCACATCTGCGAGGCTAGTATCAAGGTATATCTATTCCTTGTGTAAACTCTGAGCTTTTGCTAAATGCGCAAGAGTGAGACATATAACGTTTCCAAGAATAGCACTCTGGAAACATGGTAGCTATAAATTGAAAGCATTTGAATGACCACCACACCATGATAGATACACCTTGGCTAGTATCGTCATTGTACAATCTAAATTTTGTTCCTGCATTTTCCCTGCTTTAAGTGATTAAACAAAATATGCCGAACTAATCACGGCAACACTTTTTGGGGTACATTTCAACCCCAACAACGAAAAAGAACGAAAGAAAATTTAAACGAAAAATTTGGGAATATATTTGCAAACATTATACGAATCAGAATTAATGGGCTTCAGAAATTTTCGATTTGCGATTTTTGTTTTATATAGGGATTAATTCCGAAACGAATATCGGTTCCGGTACTTAAAGAAATGGGAATTTCGGTTAAAGGTTCTATTTCGATTTTCAGTTCCGAAACGGTTCCCAGATTTTTATTTCGATATAACGGAACGTTTCGGTAAAAGTATAATTTACTTATAAATTCAAAAATAAAAATTGTTTCAATATATCCTTTTCATCTTCCACATAGAACTATTTGTCATAGTAAATTGTTAGATGATCTTATAACTACCATGTGTCAGATAAATAATAATATTACCCGGATTTTTGTTAGTTTTAGAGAGAGATATTGCTTTCTAGAAGATAACCTTAACTTATATAAAATCTTTCCTAATTATGGTTGGAAATAATTGACACTATCCGTGATATCAAAAGAGATCTTTAGCCATTTGTATAGATTTTAACCCATACTATAAAACTAGGCTCCAATATTAATACGAGCGCCCAACGGGCCGCTATGTGTTCATCACTGAATTAGAGGGTTTATACTTATCAAAGAAAGGTATTCATTTTTTTTTTTTTAATTTTTCAATATCTTTAAAAAAGAATTGATTCTGTTTTGTCTTTAAAGCCGAATTTTCTTAATAGTTCAAATCCATTTTTGAGTGCATATATTGCTATTTTAATTAAATAATCATAAAACATTAACATAAATAAAAAGAAACCGAAACAGTACCGGTATTAGCGTTTCGGTATGGTTTCGGTTTTCTTGGTTTCTATTATAACGGTTAAAAAAATATTTAATATTATTAAAGAAGATGTTACAATAAGTAATATCGGTTAAACAAATTTTTAATATTATTAAAGAAGATGTTTAAATAAATTTTAAAGCCAACCTGTTTTTGTTTATTAAAATGGAGGTCATTGTCGCGTTAAGGTTCTGGATGACTTTAATTTAAAGGATTTGGTTCATGGTCCGGTTTTTTAGAGCTTATAACCTGAGTTTACAGCCTTGGAAATAAGTATATTTCGGATAATATTGTATTGTTAACGTTTAAACATTATTTTCTGAACAGAGATTTATTAAGCGACAAAAAAAACGAAATTTTTCCCAAAAATTAAAACCAAAATATAATTTTATAAAATGCTCAATTCAATCCCAATTTGAACTTAAAGCATGCTTAAATACAGTCAATAAATCTTTTGTTTGCTTTTCTAATCTGTACAAAAGCAGTTACATTTAAAATGTAACAGTTCCAAAATATATAGATGCAGGGGAAAATTAGGATAGTTCGAAAAGGCAGTACGAAAAAATGGGAAAAGTTCATTTCTTTTCTGGGGCTACCGACTCAAAGGTACAGAAGATTATCAAGCTTATAAAGCGTAATATGTATATTAAATAAAAAATATTCGTTCGATTTTATAAAAAATGGAAGGCAACCCTCGAGGCGACCTCAAAGATGTTGGGAAAATTCTGAAATAAAAACATCCTGAAAAACACCATGAGGACCCATATTATTAACGATCGCAGCTTAAACAGGTCAGGCAAGCCTTCAAACATCGTAGTGCCTTCAATCTCGCTAATCTCGTGGTTCATAGTGCGCCATTGCATCTGTTTACCTAACTTATTTTCTCCAGAACTAAATATTTCTCGCTTGTAGTCCGCTCACTTCCAATCTAGTGGTTCAGAGTGCGCCATTGCATCTGTCCAGCTAGCTTATCTTCTCTAGAATACCATATTTCATCCTGGGAGTGCGCCTTGCATCCAATCTCAACGTTTAGAGTGCTCTCGTTCTTCTTGTCTTTTATATCCCATCTTCTTCAGAGAAATAACCAGCGTGTGAAGTCAGAGCTGAAGGCCATTACGACTAAAAATGTGGTAGGGCAGAAATCCGGGTAAGTTTCTGTAGGGGTCGTCGTAGGGGGATCTTGGTATAATTCCGAAAGAAACTTGTATGGAAAAATGGGAACTCAAACAAACACTTGATGTTCGGTTCTATTGGTTTGAAGAGCGACAATTCATTTTCTTGATTTATTCCACAGCGTTTAACTAAACTATCGATAAACTATCTAAATCTATTAAGAACAAATATAACTCTATTTATGACGAGATTGGATCGAGTGGAACTTGAACCTACTCTAAACCATAGTGGTAGCTTTTAAACCTACAATGGGCTCATAGTGGCCCATTGCGCCCTTGCAGCCCGGTCCGTTATTCGGCTCAAACCCATATTAAATGTGTTTTGTGGTGCCTAAGCCCTTTAGTTTAATTTAAGTGCCCACCGCTGCCATTTTTGTACATCTAAGTCAGTTGGACTAGTGTTTCAAAGTCTTTTAGCAGCGACCTGTACCTAATACCCCCATAATCAATTATCCATTCATAGCCTTTTCTTATCACTTGGCCAAATCGCTTACTGTACAACAGTTTTCCATTTCCACAGCAATTTCATTAAAATGTTCGTTCGCTCTCTGTGTGGCAGGGAAATCAACCCTCTAAAGCTTTTCTTTTTTTCTTTACGACCAAACAGATTTTTACAAGATAATAAAAAACACTCGAATAAAGTAAAAAAAAAAAGGAAAGAGCGGGAGGTGCATATACTTATTGTTCAAGTTAGAGAGAGACAGAACTGAATAGCCGTCTCTTGGCATTTGACTATATGCAGAGCTACCACATTCCGCATACGCCCCATAAACCCAGGATGCCATTTTTCATATTGAAGGGCCGCTCGGCCACCTCCTCTGCAAAGTTTTTAGAATTTTTGCACTTTTCCTTTATTTTTTATAATATATATATTTTTCATACATATGGCAAACATTTCCTGTCTCGTTTTATTTAAGGCGACATAAAAGTTGGAACCTCGACTCTCTGTATGGGTGAGTGGGCGAATACAATGGCCAGAAGGGAAGGGCCATATAAGGTGGGTGGTGTTGTGGGGCAGCTTTCAACTTTTGCCGTAGTTGTGACTTTTCATTTTTCATATGTTGACTGCCGAGCACACACACACACACACACACACACACCCATACACACATGTATACAAGCTCCTTTCAGGTTCTCTCCTTCTTTTCCCATTTTTTGTTTTCTTCTTTGCTTACCCAAAGTTACGTACGAAGTAAATGGCTTTTGCATTGTAAAATGTTGCATACATTTTCCTCTATTTTGCCTGTTGTGCATATGTGTGTGTGTGTGTTTGAGTATATGGCTGCCATTATATGCTTTCAAAATATGTACATAAACCGAGCAAGTGAAATGGCAGATACACACGAGGCAAGTCTTAAGCTTCTTCTGTCTCTTTCTTGGCTATGGTATATTTTAAAATTTATGAAAAATAATATTTTCCATCTACACACACACACACACACTGGAAGAGAGACACATGCACACAGGCAGCAGGAGCCTTGAAGGAACTCTGGGCCCGCAAGGCGCACAATCAGAATACAATGGCTGCCTGGGGCCAACGGGCATGTGGCTGGGAGCTGGACTAGCTGGAGAATAAGAGACCTTCATGTGGCCCACTTGGCTTTGACTCGCATTTACGTACAGAGTTGCAAGACAAGAGGTGCTTCAGTTAGGGTTGTCAACACATTTGGAAATTTACTTTCTATTCTTTATGGAAATTTGACTTTCTTCATCCTGATCCAATAAATCCATAAAGAGGAATTCTTTTAAAAAAAATGTTTAAATAATAGATGTGTAGAATCTAGACGAGTTTTTAGTAGATATAGCATCTAAGATTGGTATACTATAAAAGTTCGTACCGGTTGCTTTTAGATTTCACAACATTTTTAAGCATCCAAAATTTAATCAAATTAAAGCTTAAAAGTGTAATTTATCACAGAAATGGGATATAATTAAAGCTAATGGCTAATCAAATCAATTTTTAAAGTCGTAGATCTTATATTTGATGATGTTGAAATCATCTTCTTAATTGCAGTTAAGTGGGTGAACAGTGTTTTATGAGTGTTTTTTTTAATTTGGGGACCTAAGAGCTCTTTCAATTTGGTTTTGGATTTATGTTATTTATTAACTAAACAATAAAATATTAAAAAATTTTTGGATAACGAGGGCTGTTCAAAAGTTATCGGCCTCCCAATTAAGGTCTCAAAAAAAAAAGTGTAGAGGTGGTGGCCATGATTCCGAGACTTCAGGTTATCGGAATTGAAAACGGTTAATAAGGTTATGAGCACAATTGATCTAATTCTGGTCCCTACCTTAATCATATTTTTCAATATTTTTTAAATATTGGCGGACACAAAAAAAAATTTTAATTTTTCAAGTTTTTTTCTTTGTAGTTTAGTGTAAAAAAAGCAAACTTCGACTGTGCCGAAGTTTTAATACATGAAAAACTTTACTCCAACTGATTTAACCGGAAAAATATATATATTGGATATAGATATCAGATATCTAAAAATTTTTAAATCATTGATAATAAAAATTGTATACCATAAAAAAACTTTTCTTAGTTAAACGCATTTTCCGACCGATCGGTCCTATGGCATCTATATGCTATAGAGATCCGATTTTGATCATTTTTCAAAATTATGTGAAAGCATATAGAACTAATATACCAAGATTGGGGACGCTACGATAAAAAACAAAAGTTTTTTCTCACTAGAAGTGGTTTTTTGACCGACCGTTTATATGGCAGCTATATGCTATAGTCATCCGATTTTGATAAATTTTTCAGAATTTTGTGGAAACATATAAAACAAAGATATACTACGATTCGAGCCGCTACGATGGAAATCAAAAAGTTTTCTCACAAAGACTTATTTTTCGACCGATCGTTCCTAGCCAGCTCTACATGCTGTAGTGATCCGATTTTTGATACACTTTTCCAGAATTATGTGGAAGCATATAAAACTAACATATACCAAGATTAATGACGATACGATGGAAAACAAAAAAGTTGTTCTTACTAGAAATAGTTCTTAGACCGATCGTTCCTATGGCAGCTATATGATATAGTCATCCGATCCCGGCCGGTTCCGACAATTAGTTGCGTGCGGTAAAAGAAGACTCTGTGCAAAATTTCAGCTCGATAGCTTTAAAACTGAGGGACTAGTTCGCGTAGAAACAGACGACCAGACAGCGGACAGACAGACGGACAGACGGACAGACGGACAGACGGACGGACGGACGGGCGGAAATGAACTCGGCTCGTCGTCCTGATCAAAATATATATAGTTTATGTGGTCGGAAATGAATATTTCTATGCGTTACAAACTTCTGGGCAAGATTAATATACACTTTCAAGTGTAAAAAAAGATTAAGGTACGGTCAGAATAATATAAATTATGCTTCAATTGCAACATGGCTGATCAAAATCGGTTAAGTAGAACTGGCGTAATCAGGGCTACCAAGTCAAAAACGTGGTTTTGAGAAATCAAATCTAGGTGCTTTTTGAGAAATGGTGTGTTGCCATTTCGGGTCGTCATAGATATTTTATAAGGCGGCCTAAAAGTAGGCAACGCATATTTTCTAAAAAAGCACCTAGATATGAAAAAACAGCAACATGAGAAATCGGTTCTTTAAGTTTCGAGCAACGTAAAAGTAATCCTGTAGCAAGAACATCGCTTTACTAAATTGGCTATATCTGCATAACTATTTCTAATTTTTCAATAGTTTAAATGGGATGAAAGGGGAATGTCCAAGCTATAAAAATAATGCATAACAAAAAAATCTACAAATTTGTTTCCAAAGGAAGAAGACTTGAAAAAGTTCCAAAAAAATTAGCTTTTGCGAAGTTTCAGCTAACTTTTTCAAAAACAATTTACTTTAAGTATAAAGTGTGGCCGACTTATTTGTAGGCATGGAATGAAAGCCTAGCTTAAGAAACTTGGAAAGTAGTGCGCGATGGCTAACTTTATTAAATGCCTTAAAAAAATCTGTATAAACAAGTTCAACCAAAATCACTTTAACATTATGTTGGGTTGTCTTTGTAATGGCTCCGAAAAATGTAGGCACCGTTTTTAGCGAAATCTTGCTCCAGGGTGACCTGTTTGACCTGTTTGATCCGGGTGCTGGGGTTGGAAACAGCATCCAGTCCCACAGATTTTTTGATATTATTGGGGTCTCCAAACCATCCACATAATTTTGCATTTTGCGACGGTGTGCTTGGGGTCATTGTCTTGTTAGAAGACCCATACTAGCGGCATATTACATTCTGCGAAGGGTAGCATCACATGATCCAAAATATTGCACTGATGCAGTTATATTAACCATTTCATGCATTTGTTGTTTTTATACAACATATTTTTTTAGTGCTCTATTGCAGACTATTGCTCTCGCGGATCAACCTTTTGAAGTGAAACATGCCAGGGATCGTTTTTGTTCACGTGTTTCAGTCTGTTCTTTGTTGTTTATTGAGTTTCATACAGGGCTGCAAATCGATTTGAACCGAAGCGGTTCGATCTTGGAATTCCGGCTTTTCTTTTACTATGAACCACACCTTGAATCGAACCTCTAGTAAGAAAAATAGATGAACTTGAACCTGAAACTTTCGGTTTGGTTAAACAAAAGTTACCAGTCTTAGTCAAGCGGGCATTTACTGATGAATGAAGTAGCATGGACCAAACATTGCTCGAAAAATCATTACTTATACATTTAAGTAAGTACATTAAGTAAACAAAAATTCAGAAATTCTGTATACTTTTTTAATAGTTTTAACAAATTAATTACTCTTCCATACAAATTTTGTAAAACTTAGAACGATTCAGGTTTAAACTAAAACCTTAGAACAAAACCTTGAACCTTCAATTTCTTAACCTTAACCATTGGTAAATTCGGACATTGGTTCGAACCCGCGTGCCGGCCTCCAGAAAAATAATTTGGGCTCGCAGCCCTGGTTTCATATAATTTTTATAGCCCCCTGGTCCTTTTTCTAGGGCATGGCCACTGTATAAATTACTTTTCATTTAAAACAACATAATATACACTACACACAAATTTAAAAAAAAAAAATTGGCAAAATCATTTTTTCAACTTTGGCTAAAAAAGTATTTATTAAGTGATTTTTCTTTATTAAAATATTTAAAAAACAATTCAACTGCGTAATTGTTTGATTGCGAACACTTTTGCCTTCAAATTACAAGTTCACTTTTGATTTCCATATAGAATCAAAATGTTCGCAATTTTGATCAATTGTGTGCGATTTTGTCAGAGTCGATATGCTAAAGTAGAACAGAAACAAAAAAACCCTGGTCTGCTACCACCACCAGCTTAACATGTGCTCTGCGCTAATTCTTTGTGAGCGTGCAGTAGCCGAATGCGTTGAGGCGTTTGTCTTTCAGTATGTGTGTGTCCCAGGGTCGTGTGTTCGAGTCCCAGACAAGGTAAAAATTAAATAATATTAAAAAATAAAAAAATTTCAGAAACAAACGAATTCAAGTTTCAGCATCAGGAAAGACCGACTTTGTTTGTAAAGGTTGGTTGGTGTGTGTGTGTGTGTGTGTGTGTAAGAGAAAACTTGTTTCACAAAATTTTATATTTTTTATTTCAAAAGTAAAACACTTTAAAATCAAAATGGAAACAATTTTTGAAAATCAAAAGTGGAAACCATTTATTTTGAAATGAAAAATTGTTGGGTGAAAAACAAAATGGGAAATTAGCGGATTTACCAATGAAAAATGTCGAATTTACCAACGTTTTTTTTTGTGTGTAGTTTACAAATTTGGAAAAAAATACGATTCGGAAAATGACTTTGTGATAAAATGTGATGCGATGTGATAATGATGATAAAAGCCTTTCAATCATCGGATTAAAAGGGATGTATGATAGATTAATATCACATTTCATTAACTTTCATGCTAAAAGGGGCCTTTTAAAAATCAACATACCATATTTTAAGAAATATACGTTTTTCTTAAAGCATCTTTTTGTCCAATCCATAATCTAACCACTTTGAAAATATTTCCAAATC
>JAEIFT010000909.1:0-41721 GCA_018904225.1 Lordiphosa mommai
GTGACTGTACTTACTGTTTTGGGTTAGTGGGCCGAAACGAAGGACATTTAGTCATAAAAGAGACACCAAAAACTGAAGTGTACTGATAACCGATAACCGGTGCTATAATTGCACCATCGATAAAAAAGAAAAAAAAATGGGCATAACAAAAGCCTTCTCTACTATAGATTTCTACATACACAAACATACATACATATGTATATAGTATGTTCGTTCGTATGTCTGTCTGTTCAGTTGATAAGATAGTAATTATTACAGCTCGATTCCCTATACTAGACAACAACATTCAAAGGGAACGTGTAAAAATTGACTTTATAAAATAGAAGAAGAAGGATTTGGCTTATCAGGCGGACGTTGAAGATAAGTCAAGTGACTTGTATGCCAGATCTATTTAAAATTTTCCGTTTTCATTGGCACACAAAAACAGAAACCGAAAACGAAATCTTGCGTCTGTTAGGTTTCTCTTCTACATTTAGTTTTTTTGCTTTATTTTTATCATTCCCCAAAATAAAAGAATGTTTAAATTTTAGAGTTGAAATTTTGTTGAGCATTTTCTGCACTAAGAGTGCAGTGGAGGTCGTTTTAATGTGTAAGGCCAAAGCGCCTACATTTACACTTTTGTATGTGCAACAACTTCAAAGCAAATTAACATTTATTTCACTTGAGATTTTTATATGATTTCTAGATTTCCGGCAACAACAACAACAACAACGACAACCCGCTTACATAAGACACGTGCATTTTGCATCTTAAGGAATGCAACTACCTACCATTGGCGTATTTTCCGGTCTTCACCATGTTTAGAGCGGTAGTCATGAGTGCAGCGCGGGGAGTGTTTTAATTTTTTTGTAAATTAATTAAATTTTTAATTAAAAATTCTGTTGCTCTCTTTTTTTTTTGATATTCACACAACGTGTTTGAAGTTGGAGCACATGTGGATTGACTTTGCGAGAGAGAGAGCAAGTATTCGGAAATTTTCACAAAATGTTGAGCACGCGTTTTTCTTTCACACTATTTTTTTTTTTGGGTGGTAGGTGTACAAAACGACGCATTGAACGGTTTTTATATATTTTCACGATTTGGTTTGTTCTAGCGAGCTAAGGCAACTGCTTGAATTGCTAGCGGCGGTCGATTCTTTTATAAATATGATGATCAAGCGAGCGAGAGAGAGAGAGAGGTGTCTAAAAGAGAGCACACACATGTGTATCGCGTGAATTCCATTTGTGAGTTTTGCTATCAGTAAACTGAACACGCTGGCAGCTCACACACACACACAGTTACTCTCAAAGAGGCCTAAACACCCACTGAGTTACTGCTCTCTGGGCTCTCTGCTGTGGGCCGGCATAAAGCAATATGTAAACAACACACACACATAAGCAAATGAGTTATAGTTATCAGTAACAAGTTGGTAAGTATTTCTCAGTTTTCATTTTTATTTAGTAGAAGGTTTTCATTAGTCATAATAATTTTTTGCTCTTGGCACCCAAAAAAAGCTTTTGGTCCACTCCAGTTGACTTTTGTTTACTCATGTAACCAAAACTGCTGATAAGTGAAAATCCACTTGACGAGGTCAACTCAAATGCTGATAAACCTATTTAAGCATCATGTTGTTTTTAGCTCTTTTCACAGTGGCAATCAATTTAGATGACATAATCTAGATTTTGCCTCAAAAGTTAATTAATTCTCTCTCTCTCACCCAATTGCCATTTCCTTTCCCGTATCAATTATATTTGTTTTATACAAATTATTTATGCTTATCAAGTCTTCCGTCCCTTCCTCCCTCCCCACACTCTATCACTTCTATCAAGAATAAATATTTTACTAATCATTTGTGACAGGAGACAGTTCTAACATTCCCCGATAAGCCTGCCCCCATATTTGGCACACGTTTTTTTTTTTTTTGGCACGTTCAACGCAACACCTAAATCTCGAGACACTTATCAGTTTCTTATAGATTTCTTTTTTTTTTTTATAAGTACCGGAAATTTTTGATTAATTTTGTTTTTAAACACAAAAAACATTTTCTCTTATCAAAGTGTCACTTGACTTTTCCCAAGTATAATTTGTGCCAAATTAGAAACTTAGCCCAAAATAGCGTTTTTTGAAGTATGGTCATCTGTCAAGTCAGAGTGTCACTTGAAAAAGCGTATAAAGAATTAACTAAACACTCAAAGGGAACATTTTAAATAATGATTTGTAGAAAATTAGCTATTAATGAGCCGAGAATGAAGTGTTGCTTTCAAGTAGGGCAATATGTCACTGTACGAGGGTAAGTTTTTTTTATTGCAAAGTAGGTAAAATAAACATTATAAACTATCGTTTTAAGCTTTTTTATATAGTTACAATAGTAAGCAGAAATTTTCCATATTTTATGGGAACTTTATGGACCATCATTTAAGTACAGCTATATAATTATATTAACAGTTTACACTGTAAAAACCCTTGATTATAGCAGTAAAACTACAAAAAATAAAAAAATCAGAATCTAAACTGTACCGGTATGTTGCTTGTGTTCCCAAAATAGCGGTTCTAAAAAATTTTTAGATATCGTTAACCGGTTCTGAGTTTTAAACGGACTTTTTCGGTATACTGGTTCCAAAAAAAAAAATAGAAGGCTAACATCGGCTACGCCGATGTTTTAAATACTCCTTGCAGTTTTTTAAAGGCGCTACCATTGATATCAAATAAGTTTTTCTCATTAGAACGAGATTTTAGACCGATCGTTCCTATGGCAGCTATATGCTATAGTCATCCGATTTTCGATAAATTTTTCCAGAATTGTGTGAAAAAATATAAAAATAATATATACCACGATTGGTGACGCTACGATGGAAAACAAAAAGTTTTTCTCACTAGAACTAGTTTTCCGACCGATCGTCCTTTCTATGGCAGCTATATGCTATAGTCATCCGATTTCGATAAATTTTTTCCAGAATTGTGTGGAAGCATATAAAACTTAATATATACCACGATTGGTGACGCTACGATGAAAACAAAAAGTTTTTCCCACTAGAACTAGTTTTTGGACCGACCGTTTATATGGCAGCTATATGCTATAGTCATCCGATTTTGATAAATTTTTCCAGAATTGTGTGGAAGCATATAAAACTAATATATACCACGATTGGTGACGCTACGATGGAAAACAAAAAAGTTTTTTCTCACTAGAACTAGTTTTTGGACCGATCGTTCCTATGGCAGCTATATGATATAGTCATCCGATCCGGCCGATTCCGACAAATGTGCAGCGTATTTGTATTTAAAGACTTTTGCAAAGTTTGGTCAAGATAGCTTTAAAACTGAGGGAAACAGACGGACAGACGGAAATGAACTCAGCTCGTCATGCTGATCAAGAATATATATACTTATGGGGTCGGAGATGCTTCCCTTCTCTGCGTTACAAACATCGTGACAATTTTTTATCCCTCTCCAAGGGTATAAAAACAAACAACGAATCCGAATTTGTTAGTTCAAAAATGGGATAATGGGAACCTACCTAAATAACAAATTCAGAAATTATTTTAATTGGGAACATTAAAAAAAAATTCATAGTTGCAAAATTAGTAAACTCAAATACAACAAAACTGGAAACCTATGTAATTTCTGACAATTTTTTTTTTTTTTTTTTTTTTTTTTATTTTAGTTTTTTATTTGAGTTTTATCCTAGTGCTTCAAGAATACTTCTTTCAAATTACTGCACTAGTCACATTTCACTCTTTTAAAAAAATCAGGGACCGTAACGATTATAACTTATATCAAATAAATCTCTTGATAACAATTATTTCTTGATTTTTTGTCCAATTGCTCATGAAATAACTATTCAATTTTTAACATTTTTTAAAACTCAAGAAATAACGATTAATTTTTAAGCATCAAAAAAAATCTAAGCATATGGTTATTTATGGATTTAAAAATGACAATTTTTTTTGTTGAATGGTTGTGACCTTCAGTTTATACCCATATGCAATCATGGCCACATACATCTTCTAAAAAAGCTGTTATTTGATTTTGATTTTTTATTTTGAGGAAAAAATAAAAATCATATAATAATTTTTATTTTAGATTATTTTTATTTTTTGATAAAAAAATAATCGTTTTTTTTTAGATTTTTTTAAAAATCATTAAATAACTCTTATATTAGATTTATATTTTTTACTCAAAAAATAATCAGTTTTTGTAAGTTATTTAAAAATCATAAATAACCTTATTCGTTTTATTTTTTCCATTATATCGGTATTTCTTGAGTTTTATTTTAAAATCCGTAAATAACTCTTATTTGTGATTTTTATTTTGATGATCAAAAATGAATCGTTATTTCTTGAGTTTTAAAAATATGTTAAAAATTAATCGTTATTTTGAGATTTATCAAAAAAATTTTTGAAATTTTTAAATCATGGTGCAAATGGACAGATATGCCATCTGGGATTTGTTTGGTATATTTTCCACTCTCATAGAGTGATTATGAGCGAATGATTTTTTGATGAAAAAAAAAAAATAATCGTTATTATTGGGGACTTATTGTTGTCCCACTATCATATTTACACATTTTTATAGGAAATAACCTAAGTTTTTCAAAAAAAATAAAATTGTTTTTTTTAAAAATACCCATATGGGTCAAAATTGAAAAATAACGGTTAATTTTGAAAAATAGGGGGTGAATTTTCATTTTTTATTTTTGTTATTATTTTCAAAAGGTACATGAAAAATACTTTGAAATGACTTTTATTTTTTTTTTTCATTTTTTTTTAGCAATTTAGTGAATCTTAAAAGTAGATGGTATTTTTAGGGTTTTCCCGAAATATGACTAAATCGCGGTAAAAATATTTTTTAAGTTTGAAGATTTTATAAAATTTAATTGCTACGAAAAAAACTTTTTTTACAATAATATGGAAAAAAATCCGTAAAATTGCATCCGATTCCAAGCTTCTAAATTATTTTCTTTTCTAATTTATTTTAATTATTAAGGAGTGTAATTATTTTGGTACTATGATTTAATCGGTTTTAATTGGCTCTTTTGTTACGGTTTCAGTTCCCTGGTGCTAACAAATCACAATTTGAGGGAAGCGTTCCTATATTGTTTTCATCTGAATTGCTGGATTGCAGGATCTATCAATTAAAAAAATATTTCAACACTGATTCACTGGTCGATGTTGACAAAGAGCACGAAGCAAAGTCGGTGATTGGGAGGCTTTGTTGGACCAAGATCCATATCAAACTTAACAATAGCCAGCTGAAACCTTTTTAAAAGACCAGATCAAACTCGCCCAATATGCTAAAAGACATGACAAAATAATCTTTCAGCTTGATCAAGGACAAATTGGAATTGCGTATTTACCAGACATTGTTTTTTCTAACTACCACCAGACTACCGGTAGACGAATCATGGCCTGATCAAGGCCATCTTCCGAAGATACCATAAATTGTGTCAATTTTTAGATTGCCTCTAATAGGTTCTATTAAAATTAATGATTTCGTTTTTAGTTAAAGCTCTGCCAAAACTCGGCAATCATCTATCTTATCTACCTCCCAAGCAATTCTACCAAGTTTGATTAAACTCAAATAACTATATCATATATAGCTGTCATTGGAATAATCGGTCATAAATAAGGTTTAATTTTAATTTTTAATGGTTTATTTTTTAAAAATTATAATGGATGATAAATCTGCCAAATTTGATCTAAGCCGAACCGAACAAAAAAGTTATTCCAATAAAATTTATTTTATAAGATAATAAAGATTTCAATTTTGAAAATATTTGTGAAAATTCTGAAAATGGTTCTCTTAGAAAATAAAATTTTTATTATATGAACCGAGCCAGTTCAAATTCTCGAGTCATTTACTTTAATACTTTAACATAAATCCTTCTTAGAAACAAAGTGTTCTAGGATTAGTTTTACTGAGAACAATAAGCCACTACTATTCTCAGAACTCATTACATATAAAGTGACCCTCGTTTTCTTTTTGTCGAGTGGCCTGTAAAGAATTGTTTAACCATTCATAAGGGACACTTTAAATGAATGATTCGTGTAAAATTAGAAATTCAATAGACCAAAATAGAGTTACGTTTTATTGTTTCAAGTATGACCATCTGTCACAGGGCAAAGTCAGGCGGTATTTGATAAGAAATCAAATCATAAATACAAATCAGTTGGTAAAGTTTGCGTCACGCCCTCGGTACGTACCCTCTGCCTCTTATTCAATGCCTAATGGATGAATGTGAATCTGTTGCACTATCAGAGAATGCTTATCAAATGGCTCGGCCGGGCATATTTGACAAATGGCAAGCAAACGCGATCTGCCCTGTCAGCTTGACGTCAGCACGGATGTACTGAAACAAAGGCAGATAGACCGTACGAAAGAGGGGCGGCACACCTTTACTTTCAGTGTAATTAAAATGCAGCTTGTCCCACCATAAATAAATATAATTTCCAAGATGTAAATTTCCCTACCCACACGTATTTACTCAAGATTACGTATACGCCTCGTGTAACTGGGGGAGCAGGAATAACAAAAATGTTCTAATTGCATTCACCTTGTGGCCAAATTGAATTTTACACATCAATGTGACAGGTGGATCTTTAATTTTTCGGTGTTTTTCCAGCCTGAGGCCTAGTGTAAACGACCTAGACAAAAAAACAAAATGTCAATATTTCAATTTAGTTGTCTGGCTCTGGCACATATCTAAATGTTGAAATAAACTTTTAGCGCACTTTTTTTTTTTGTCATCATAATTGAATTGTATCCAATCAATTGGTTGATTGTTCAATTGTTCCCTTAGCAATTTGATGTGAGCCAACCATGGAAACTTTATTATCTGAGAACAAAATATTTATGCTGTGGGCGTGGCAAATTTATTGAATGGGTGTGCATTTCGATTAGCACCTCGTTGGCCCACAAAAAATAAAAAAAAGGAACAAAAACAAAAACATCTTAACCATGTTTGAGGCCTGTAGGTCAGTCAGCTGGCAAACTGTCAAAGACACCAGAAATGAAATATTCTGCCAAAATGTAAAAAGAATGTTAAAGAAAAATCATTTTAATTACCACACTTAGAGAAAATCGGAATTAATATATAAGGAAATTATTGTTAAAGTTGATCAAACAAAATATGAAATTTTTCCATTCAGATGAAGCTCTTAACTATAATAAACAAATTGTGTGCCTTAAAAAAAAACTTCAAAAACTAATTTTTACAATTTTTTTTAAATATTTATAGGGTTGGCAGGAATTTAACAGCCAATTAAGCATGGTTAAGTTTTTTCACATATTTTCCTATTTTATGCGATCCAATCTCGAAAAATAATGCCATGTTTATGGTAATAATGCAATAAGTGAACTACAGTGTACGTAAAATATTAAGGGCGTGCCACATAAGAGCCGACCATTGGAGCCTGATGACAATGATAAATGAAAACCACCATTATTTAACACTTCAGCTATCTCAGTTGCTTTTTGATTCACATACAAAAAAACCGCCTTAAAATCAGGATTACAATTGCGATGTTTCACTCTTTAAAGGCTTCAGCTACCCAAAAGGTGATCAAATGTGGTCGGAAAAAATCGGTCTATACCTAATCGATTAATGTTTCTTCTTATCTTTAGCAAAATCTTGAGACTCGAACGATTTGTATATTTTTTCCGGGTTGAAAGACAAAAAAACATTTTTTGTAGCTCAAGTTTGAAGGGTCGTACCCAAATTTACAAATAGTTAAGTTTCAGAAATTTGAGGTTCAAGGTTTTTGTGCTACGGTTTTAGTTTAAGCCTTGGTTCGTCCCAAAAGTTTTATAGAATATTTACAGAATATAATAGAATGGCAATAAATTTGTTTATAATAAAGACCCATTCTCAGATCACATAAAAATTATTTTCTGCATAATTCTTCAAATGAATAGAAACACTTTTGAATGGCTTTAAAAGCTGAAAGCTTTTGAACATCTGTCTTATTTACATCATTCGAGAACAGGCCTTTAAAAATATTAAGAATTTCTTTATTTTTGTTTAAAATTTCATTTGAGTAATTCTTGGTCTATTCTACTTCTTTGATCAGGCAAAATAAATTTTAGGGAGATATAAGCCCAACGTTAAACCGAACAGAACATTTTGGTTTGGATGTAAAAGAAAAGTCGCATGTTTTAAGACCGATTCAAAAGTGCTTTAGAGCAATAAATGAGATAATATTTAAGCTTTAAGAAAGGTTATATGGGGATATATATTTTCCTGAATAAATGTCGGTTCCGAACCTGTTTGAACTGGTTTAAAAGTGTTTCAGAACCATATCTTCAAATTTAGCTAAGCTTAAAATTGTGTCTGTAAATTGTTAAAATGGACTAATACGTTTCTCTGGTTCAAGACCTTTTCCGAACAATAGTTAACCAGATCAAAATCAGTTAAAAATTATTAAAAGTTGGTAATATGGAGTACGATATTTTCCAAACTAAAAGCGGTTCCGAACCAGATTAAACCTGTTTTGAAAAATGGGTTCAGTGCCATACCTAGGAAATTTTTTAAGCTCTGAACTTTAAATTTGATCTGTAGATTGATAATATGAAGTTATATATTTTACGGGTTCGAACCAAATTAAATCGGTTCAAAAGTGGTTCAGAGACATTTGAATTTAAAATTATTTAAGAAATATTCTTAAAATTTTTTTTTTTTTTAGACATTTTAATGGTTCAAATCGAACCACGTTTAAACACTATCTCAGAAATTATTTGAGTTACAAACAGAATGATTTGAGTGAATGTTCAAAAATTTTGAGTTATATATATTTTCCCGGTTTAAAATTGGTTCAGAACCACCTTAATCCAGTTCAAATGTAGAAAGCGATGCCCCATCGGTTGATACTTAATTTTAAACATTTTTGTGATGGAATAAAAATATTGCATAATTTTGTGTAAGAAATATATCAACACAATTCTTGAGACCTGAGGTATATATGGGGTGGCTTATGAATAATGCTACATTACTTAATTTAAATAACCTTTTTTAAATTCAAAAAAATTATTTTAAAAGCTAAATGTAATTTTGTTGCTTTAAGTATCTTATCGCCAAATTTTTTAAACTAACAAATCAGACAGTGAAATCAAAATAAAGGAAGTAACCGAATTACCACACAGAACAAAAGCTAATGTTTATTTATTATTTTTTGGTAGCAGCATTTATTAGCAACCCTATTTATATTTAACAAAATTAAATTTAAATTCTATAGATAAAATCGACTTGAGATTCTTGACAATATCAGAGTCTTGGTTAATACTACCACTGAGTCACGGGGTTTTTTTTTTTTTTGGACGATTTAATGTGGTTTTTTTTAATTATTCCTTGTGCACTATTTTATATTCCCCATCATTGGTCAGCCATGGTATTTTATAGCGGTTTAGTATTATCAGAAGCAATTATTTATACTTAGCGGTTTGTTGACTTTGGATAACACTCAACTGAGAAGTACAGTTATGCATGGCATCTGGCAAAATTTTCTTAAATTTACTTTGGTTCTTTTCGTGATCTTTATTTGACTGTTTTGAGGGAAAAATATTTTATTCAAATTCTTTTTTCGGAAACGAGAACAGGCCTGATTATAAAAAAATCTAAAACGGCTTATGTCTGTTCTCTGGAAAAAAAAAAATCGTGATTTTACGAAGTCGGGCAAAATCGGGCAAAAACCAATTGGTCTATCGTATAGAAGATACTTCAATAAACAATATTGAATTATATTCTCTAATTGTTTCTTGGAAATAAGATCTTTACCAATTCCGATCAGTAGAGTTCGGAAAAGAGAAAAGGCCAGTATGTAAAAAAATCTGAAACAGCTGATGTCTGTTGTCTAGAAAAAATCGTGATTTTACGGATTCGGGCAAAATCGGGCAAAAACCAATTAGTCTACCGTATAGAAGATACTTCAATAAACAATATTGCTTTAACAGTTAGGACAATCTACGATAATCCAACCAAACTTTTACTTCACGAACAAAATTAACCTCCACTAAAACAGCACAAAAAAAAACACCTAAAGCAAAGGATAAAGCACATATTCAAAACGAACTCAAACAAAATTGTATTAAACATACCTTGGACATTATTTAGCATATTTTACTTAAATTGTTAAAATGTTTATGCCAAAATATCAACTTTGGGTCGATTGTGCATTGTTGATATAAACAGTCAGACAGTAATCTGATGAGAGATATGGCTATTTCGAAACGGTCTTTAACTCTAACCAATGCAAATTGCACATATAATTCCCAAAAGCGTTCGAGAACATTAAGAACAAATTTTCTCTTATTGATCTGAACAAAAATTACAACCATTAAAAAGTTTGCTGCCAACTTTATGGCCACAAATTTTTTCCGCCAAGTGCACTGCAGTTTGGCCAGGAAATTCTGTCTGGCTTTTTAGAGAGCCCCGAAATTTCAATTTTATTTAGACGTGGGCGTTTTGGGGAGATTTTTAAATAGAACCAACTCAGCTGGCTGGCACTTTTGTGGTTTTTTCTTTTCGTTTTCGTATTTTATTTCTGTCATTTCGATTTGGTGTGAACAGAGCCAACCAACTCGTGATCTCTTAACGAAAGTCGTTTCCGTTAAACGTGCAACAGCTTAGTCTTAGTCACTGGGCACATTTCCGACCTGATTAGAGGACGGGGACGCATTGCGCCTGCAGAATCTTATCTAAATAAAGAGCTTTCCTGTAAAGCTTATCATCAGTGTGATTTATATAAATAGTCAGCATCTAGTTAGCTGTGACATCATTTACATTTTATCTTAACTGAAAAATTAGAAACAAGCCCCAAAATCCTAGAGGGCAGCGTGACTAGACATAAAACACAAAGAAAACGTTGTGAAATGGGCATTAAAAACTAATTATCATTCAAAAGCGTCAAAAGAGAGTGAGAGGGGGGAGAAAAAAAAAAAGAAAAGCTGAAAAATATACATTTTATTTATTGAAAAACAACAAATAGCATTGAATTATTTGTTTTTTTTTTGTGCAAAAAATTATTTTGCGATAACCTTAGCCAGAGAGAGAGAGAGGGAGAGAGCGAGAGAGTGAGCCAAAGTCAAGAGCAGCAGCCAACTGTATTGAGGCGCCACATAGTGTTAATTTTGTTGCCATTTTGCATTTTTTCAGGCCCCAACTTTACGCTCTCTCGCTCTCTTGCTGGTTCGCTCTGATCTTTGATCACGTTTCTCGCACACGACGACTATGACAACGACTTGTCTTTCACGTGATAACCAAGTGTTCAATGCTTTTTTTATACAAACGTATGTTTGTATGTATATTATTTGCTTTTGTAGCGAGCGAGCTAGCGAGTCACCAAAACGATCGGAGTACAACGACTGCAGAAATGATGTAAAGCCACAGATGTTCCCGATTTCACCACTAAAGGAATCATCATCATAAAATTTGCTGTCTCATATTGAGTCGGCAGACTAGCACGCATTTTGTATGCAGTTATCGGAGGTACAAACATATGTACATATATATAAGAGTATGCATACTACCCTTCATTCGAAAAATTTCTACACGAAGTTTTGATATTTTCAAGGCTTGTGTAAAAATTTATTAAAATTTTTTTCAGTTTTTTTTTTTAACTTTTCAAACCAAAGACGCTTAAAACTTGCTTTAGAATCGCTAGAAGAGCTCTGAATACTGGAATTCAAACAAATTATATTGTTTTATTTAATTCTCCTAAAGTTTGAAGTTTGAAAAAAGTATATTTGGGTGGCTAATGAAAGTTGCTACAAAAAAAAAATTGTAATAACTTTTTCTCTTTTTAAGTAAACTGCTTAATTTTTTTTTGATTTGATTTGGAGATCAAAATTGCACTAAAGACCGGTTTCAAATCGGAAAATATTTTCGTTTGTAAATTTTCTAACTTTTTTTTTTAAACTTTTTTATTGGATCCTCGAAAAAAATTGCTTTAAACTTTCTTTACAATTTGTAGAAGAGTTCCGAACACTTGATTTCAAAAAAATCATGAAAGTATGGTCCCTTTTTTCTAAAGTTGGAAGACAAACATAGTTATTCGAGACATAGTTATTGATAATAGAGGGTGGCTAATGAAGGCTGCTACAAAAAAAAAATGGTAATAACTTTTTTTCTATTTACTTAAGCTGCTTAATTTCTTTTTTATTTTGTAGATTGATCTTTAGATTTAACAAAAATGTATAACTGGGACATTGAAACAGGAATTCAGATGGACCGCCGCTATGACGCACTGAAGTCCGTATTTTCGGTACAAAGAGAGTAAAGGCGTAGGTTTAACGGAGCAGATGGACCATAATGAGGCTTGTAAACAATTTTGCCTAGTATTAGACAGTCGAAAGATTTTAAGACAAAATATTTTCGTTTGTATTTTTTTTTTAATTTTTCGTTACCTCAAAAAAATATGCTTAAAACTTACTTTACAATCTGTAGAAGAGTTCCAAACACTTGATTTCATATATATTATGAAAGTATGAACCATTTTTTCTAAAGTTTGAAGACAAACATTGCTATTTGCAAATTTTTTTGATAATACAAGGTGGCTAATGAAAGCTGCTACAAAATAAAATTGTAATAACTTTTTTTCTATTTAAGTAAATTGCTTAATTTTTTTTTTATTTTGTAGATTGATCTTTAGATTTAACAAAAATGTATAACTGGGACACTGAAACAGGAATTTAGATGGACCGCCGCTATGACGCACTGAAGTCCATATTTTCGGCACAAAGAGAGTAAAGGCTTAGGTTTAACGAAGCAGATGGACCATAATGAGGCTAGCAAACAATTTTGCCTAGTATAAGACAGTCGCAAGATTTTAGATTTGGAGATCAAAATTGCTCCTAAGACCGGTTTCAAATCGCAAAATATTTTCGTTTGAAAAATTTTTTTTTTTTTTAACTTTTTCGATAGATCCTTAAAAAAAGTCTCAATAAAACTTACTTAACAATCTGTAGAAGAATTCCGAGCACTTGATTTCAGAAAAACAATAAACTATGATCTATTTATTCTAAAGTTTAAAGACAAACATTGTTATTTGGAAATGCTTTGATTATACAGGGTGGCTAATGAAAACTGCTACAAAAAAAAAATTTTAATAACTTTTTTTCTTTTTAAGTAAATTGCTTCATTTTTTTTTTATTTTGTAGATTGATCTTTAGATTTAACAAAAATGTATAACTAGGAGACTGGAACAAGAATTTGAATTGTCCCCCGCTATTACGCACCGGAGTCCGTATTTTCGGTACCAAGAGATTAAATTCGAACGCTAAACGGAGCAGATGGACAAGTAAACGGCTTTAATTCATATTTCTTTTTTAATGGAGCAGATGGACCGTAAAAAGCTTTGTAAAAATTTTGCCTATTATAAGACAGTCATCTTAGCCCTTCAGTTCGGACTGATAAAACTATGAAATCAATCCAAAAGTTACGATAAGAAGCTTAGCTGTTCAATTCATTTAAATTCAATTATTTTAAAAACTTATTGAGCTTTATTAAATAAAATAGAATGAGCTTTAGCTTGTTAAAAAAACAAATGAATTCCATTCACTAAAAAAAAAGTGATTTAAGTTTCTAAATGTAGCAATATTCATCAGCCACCCTGTAGATTTGAGGCTACACAAAGTAAGTGTAATTAATAATAATTATTTTTAAAACTTATTGAGCTATATTAAATAAAATTGAATGAGCTTTAAACTTGACTAAAAAACAAGTAAATTCCATACCTTAAAAAAAATTTATTTGAGTTTCGAAATGTAGCAATATTCATCAGCCACTCTGTAGAGTAAGACTAGGCAGCACCGCTTGAAAGAGTTTAGGAAGTTTTCAGAGCTTTTGAGGAATTTTCCGATAGAATTTTTGGGAAATAAAAATCTTCCAAAACTTTCTAAACGCTACCAAGAGCTACTCTTGTGGATTCCCTGTTTTCAATCAAGATTGTAGTGATTCCTTAAGGCCTTCTTAGGGCCAATTTGTAAGCCTAATGCACGGGATGACCTGATACATACGGTCATCTTCCCCAGCTATTGTTACCTGCTGTGAAGTAAGTAGCCATGAACAAGTTTCTCAAACGTTGCCCTTCGGATTCGTTGTTAAACTGTAGGTCCCTTTCTCTTGTGTGAAAATAATAAGCACACAAGCCACCCAATTGAGAGAAGCACGGCTGGAGCCTTGATTAGGGCTCGGTAAAGCCAGCTTTGATATTTTAATGTATGGCCTCCTTTTTGGACCATTATCGGAACCCGAAACACTCCATCTGGATTATTTTTGAATGATTAAGGGAGTTCTTTACAAAAACCAATCCCGAAAAACTCCATCTGGATTATATTCGAACGATTTAGGGAGTCCTCTTCAAAAAATCATAGGCGAATAGAAGAGTTCGCACGGAATCTTTGAGGATTATCCGACTGAGCATTCTGTAAATGTAAATGTAATGAAAATCTGGCTGTTACGGCCTGAAATGCAGAGCTTCTACCAAAAAAACTATCAAAGTAATTTAAGTTTATTAATGTAGCATCATTCATCAGCCACCCTTTATTTCAAACAAATCAAGTGGAACGAAAACATTTTCTAGGCTGACTTACTCAAAAGTTTTTCTGAAGAGGGAATTGAAAGGTTACTTAGTAGATGTTGTAGTTATTCAGAATGTAGCGCCCTCTCCCGCTTAGGTAGGCCGAAACTAAAAGCAAAATACTTGCTAAGGTGCTGTTGTTGCTGCTGCTGATATGACAAATGTGTTTGTGTGTGCGTTGATAACATCTCTCTCTTTCTTTTTTGCCCCGGCTCACTTGCTTAAAGCCATATAAATAACTGCTTTAAAATGCGTATTTAATGGATTTTTATTATCTTTTTGCATTTTTTGGGGTTTTTATTTGCTTGCTGCATAATCTATGTCAGCTACTTACTTAAGTTAACCCATCTTTTTATCATTCTTTTTGCACACGTGCCTGCGCTTGGAAATTTTCCAGTTAACTTAATGAAATTCAATCTGTGTTTTAAACACCATACTTTGGCATCACGTTCCTTTTGATATGTATATATATACAACTTTCTGGGCACGAGATTCAATTAAAAATGCTAATGTTGAAAATCATATTCAAATTGAATTTGCCTTTTGTATGTAAGTTTTCTTGACAGACCGCTTATGTATACACATAATTTGGTCTCGGTCTCGGTCTCAGTCTCGTTCGCCGCTCCCAGTCATATCGCGTGCTTGACAATATTCAAATTCCGCTTATCAACAGGTTCACCATGTGCTCGACACAAAAGTCAGCGAATTCGAAACCACAAAGTGTACACAATAAATGTTTCTATTTCAAAGGGATTTTATGAGTGCAAATTTTTTTGAGTTTATTTGGAGTCAAACCTAAGAGAGATATACTTTTGAGTGAAAAATTTTGAAAGAAACTAGGGGGCTACGAACTTTTAATACACTTGCAAGGGCCGAGTCTAATCTTTACTGTATTTCTGATGCCTTTGAGGCCTCATTCCAGATGACCTAAAAAATAATTTCGGCACAACACTTCATATGAATAGAAACGCTTTTGAAAAGCTCTGAAAACTGAATGCTTTTAAAAAGCTGTCTTATTTATATGAAGCATAGTACCGAAATAAATTTTTAAGCCATCTGGTATGAGGCCTTAAAGGTCTATTCTCAGATCACATACAAATTATTTTTGGCACCGAACTTCATATGGGATCCAAAAATTAAGATTAAAATAAAACTTTTTTGGATCGGTCAGTGAAAATAATTTAAGGAATTTTTAAAAAAGCTAAAAAATTCCTCAATATATTGTATATGATTATAGACATTTTTTAAAGACCATAAATCGGACTTTTCAATACCAGAGAAATCGACAATTAAAAAATTTTTTTTTGTGTTTCTATCCGATAGGTTTCTCTGGTATTTGAATGTCCAATTTATGGTCTTTAATCTCTCTTTTAGTCTGCTGTTTATCTTAGACGACATTAATGAATTTTTTCCGCTTTTTTAAAATTATCTTAAATTTTTTTCACTGACCGATCCAAAACAATTTTATTTTAATTTTAAGTTTTGGATCCCAGAAACCAAATTGTTTTAAGTTTAGAACAAAAACTGCTTCTAAAAATAGATATAAATGTTTCTGAAACCACTTAGGGCTGTTTTCTCATGTTCATGATTTTCAAATCTAGGTGGATATTAAAAAAAAATAATGTTGCCTACTTTTAGAAGTCCTTTTAAATACCTGTGTTTATTAAATGATGATTAAACAGCGTTCTGCTTGCTTCCATATTGCAATTAGGCTTAGGAAATAGAGTTGGGTTAGTCATGAGTGAGTGAACAAAATTTGAGTTGTTCACTAAACTGAACAAGTGAACATGTTCTTCTTTAATTGTTCTGTGACTTTTGTTCAGTGACTCTTTTCTCAGTGACTCTTTCTCAGTGACTTTTGTTCAGTGACTCTTTTTCAGTGACTCTTGTTCAGTGACTCTTGTTCAGTGACTCTTGTTCAGTGACTCTTTTTCAGTGACTTTTATTCAGTGACTCTTGCTCAGTGACTCTTGTTCAGTGACTCTTGATCAGTGAGTCTTGCTTGCTCAGTGACTCTAGTTCTGTGACTCTTTTGAACTTTTGTTAGTGCTCTTGTTCGTTTTTCAAATTCCTTTTGTTTTTGAACCTGAAATTTTCAGGGAAGTTTGCAGTCCCGGTTAGAACCTCCGGAACGAAGTTTGTGCACAATTTTCAAGGTTTTCAGCCTTGGGTATATTAAACTTGCCTTTCAGATATCGCTTTAAATTGTAGGCCTCCATTTCAAATATTTGATGACCCATTTCTACTTCTTAGCGCAGTTCTACATGTATTCTACATAAGATTTGACATGAATTCTACTCTTTACTTGCTTAAAAAGTACATCATACTTTTTGGCTGCGGCATATGTAGAAATAATGTAAATTATGGAAGAGGATCTCGAATATGCGGATGCTCGCGAATTGGAGCAGAAACTAGTGAAAGGCATGAGCATAGAGGATTTGGAAATACAAAAGGCTTAAAGAGAATTTTCTTTAACTGATTTATGTAAACTTTTAGTTGGCTGATTGAGAATATCGTAAAATCAAATCAAAAATAAATTGATGTATTTGAGGAATCAATTAAAAATATTTTATTTTATCTCAATATGTACTTTGTTTAGTTAAGGTTTGGGTGGTTGCTAAAGGAAGGGTTCCTTACAGCACATTGGGGGCATTAAAGTGACTTGCGGACTTGTCTCCTGTCCGTTTCTCCGATTAGTGGGGCTTTATGAAAATATCTCTAAGTTCCTTAGGGGAAGAAACATTTAAGGGGCTAGGACCATTCGGGTGCTTTTATGAATTCTGAGATTAGTCTGGTAGATTTCATCGAAAGCTGGGAGATATCTGTTAGAAAGTATGAGCCGAGGAATTTACATGTTTTATTATGATTTTGAGCCCATCAAAGTGTGCTATATTAATTAATTGGAATAAATAAATAGAATAATTTGGAATTTATTTTGTTTGTCAGACAAGCTGAGTAAATGTATAACTGATCATCAATTTTTACGTACAAAAAATGTCATTAATAAAACAAAATAACATTGCCTACTTTAGGGACACATTTTTTGAGATTAAGTTAGCTTGGCTAAGCATAAACAAATTTTCTGTTGGGTAGGTCGGGTATACTAAAGCAACAGGTTTTAAAGCAAGCGGCACTTAAGACACAAACAAAAATATATAGTGACCGCAGCGGTTTCTTTTAAGTATAAGACAGTAGGCAGATTCGATTACTCAAAATCTCAGCAATGGATTTTCGTTTAATAGATTCTAGTGCATTAAAAAAGCGACTTCATTTAACCACAGAATAATGTAGAGAAATCAGCAAATTGAAGTTAATTGTTCTTTGAAAGCAATATTATTTAGTCTTACATTTAAAGTGAGTTTAGGTTGGGATAGGATATTAACTCTGATCCGTTGTGCTTATAACCATCAAAAGTTTGCATTTTGAAGTTAATTGCATTTTTAGCTTAGGCCAGCTACTTTCGGCAGCCTTTATTGAAGGCATCTGACAGCACAACCGCCACGCGCTTACTTAGCCTCGCTTGTAATAAAGCCGGACAAAGTGTAGACTGTTGTGACAGCAGATAAATCGGTTTATTATCCATATATATATTTTATATTTATTTTGGGGATGCTTCCGCACGTTTTGCATAATTATAATTAACATGTTGCGAAATTCTTATCAAAAATGCAACGACTTGCAGTAAAAATTTGTATAAGCAAAGCGTAGAACAATTTATTGAGAGCCGAAAGACGAGCCTTTGCTCAATTTAATGCGAACTTGCGTAAGTGAAGTCGCCTGATATTTCGTAACACTGACACTTCTAGCTTTGTCAGTCAAAACAGAAAGTTTACGTAATAATAGTTGTAAAGCTAACTGGGAATGATGTCAATGAAAAACTCTGAAAGAAACAACTATTCAACTTTGAGTAAAGGCAGCCACAGTTCAGCAGCTTTTTGACTTTGAAAAATTATTCTATCAACTTTTGGCCAATCGAGCAATGGAAAAAGCAATGGTTAATCTTTGCACTTAGTTGTTTCTATGAACATGACCCTATTAAGTACACAGGGTGGCCGATAAATGTTGCTACATTAATAAACTCCAATTAGTAATTTTTTACCTTATAGTAATTATTTTTAAATTATTTATTTAACAAATCAAATTTTTTTATTCTTTTGTCTTTTAAAAAATACTTGTATTTAAATAAGCTTAACGCTTGTTGACGCTAAAACTTATCAAAAAGTTATTTATTCACTGCCTGAAGGGTGGCTGGAGGTTGAACCAAAATTATCGTTCGAATGGATTGCGTTAATCATTTGAATTTTGTGGTTTTGTTTTGTTAACTTCCTGTTCGAAAAAGTCGCATATAAAAAAATTTGATTGCGGTAAAATTGGAGAGAAATGAGCTAAAAAGAGAATTTTCGTTGCAATGCTGCCAACAAAATTGTTATCGATCCTCATTATAAGACATCGGATTTTAGGTTTTTTTCAAATTGAATTTAACTCTAGTAGGCCAGGGTTAATGTTTTGTTAAAGAGGCAATTTTGTGGTTTTTTTTTTCCTTCTCAACACATTTTGCCCTGGCCTACTAAAATTAGAAATTCAATCTGAAAACCTAAAATCAATGTCAATGTCTCTCATCATAGTTCATCATATGCGCCTAAAGATATTTAGTCTTGTTTCTTCTTTCTTCTTGTTTCACCATCCCAAAATTCCCAAAAAGTGCATACACTTTGAGGCATTCTTCATACATAATTTTGTTAGGTTGTGGGAAAATAATAAAAAATGATAATTGCCCTAAAAGTATGCTATATTTATAAATATTAATACTGATGAAGGGATTTATTTTATATTTGAATGTATTTTTGATACCTTTAAGTGAAAGACAATCTGAGTGAAGTACAATAGGATTTATGAATGACGCTGTCATAACGAACAATTCATTACACATTTCAACAAAGTTACACTTTTTCAGTTTCTAAAAGGAATGGAAGGTGATTCATTAAGATTTTCGTGTGCTGAACACCAAACAGTTTCCAAAAGAACATTGGTTTTTATCCATTATAGTTTGTTTTGAACCCCACTGATATTTTATATAGTATTAATTCTTAGCTTTCAAATAAATTATCCCAAACAATTTTGTGATTTTTTTACAAAGATTACCATTTGGAATACGATGTGGAAAAGGTTTGTTGCCTAGTATATTCCTCATGCTCACGCCTTACCCGCTAAGGTTGTGTAAGTGGAGTAATACTCTGTGCTTTCTCTCGATCCACACACCGATTGATACACGAAAAGTACACCGTCCTTTACGCTGATCCCCAGTACTCTCCACATTCTCTGTTTTACTCTCTACTGTCTCCACTACCGACAAATCTCGATGGAATACTCTATTTGGCTGGCTGTTTATCCTACTGTTCTACCAGCAAACCTAGCCAGCTGATACGTCCTGGTGTATGAAGTGGTTCTTAATTACATCTGCAAGCAGTTGCCTTCTTCTTTGCTTTGGACCTTCAGCGTTTACCATGATGCGTGTTCTCCTTCGATGACCTCATACCTTTTTCTGTGTTAAACCATTAAGATTCTGTGCAGTTGAAGTGACGCTATAACCGCGACGACTGTATCTCCCTACGTCTGCGGAATCCAAACTGGGAATTGAAAGTGAGTCGACTGTGGCACTCACAAACACAAGCACATTTTTTCTGTCCTGATTTGATTACAAGTTGGGCTGATCAAAGCGCATTTTATGGGATTTGCGAAAACGTTTTCTGTGTCTGAGTACCTAGCATAATAGGAGAATTGGATTTGGTTGGGAAATTTTATATAATTGAAAAAAGTGAGCAATTGCTTTTGTTAGATCCCCTAAAAGAAGGCAAATTTGTGCCTGCTGCTGAGCTGCTGCTGACTCTTTTATCAAATGCATTCGTTCCGTAAAGACTGAACTCTTTTTGCTTTAAGATGAAATTACTTACAAATATCTTTTGTGTTTTTTTTTTATATAATTTATTTAATTGTTTTTTTTAGTTTTTTTTCTTTTTTTGCTGTTGATCTTTATACACTTATGCAACAAAGGGCCTAAACTAGTTGATGGTTACTACTTACAAACTAAAACTTAATATAGAATACAAAAATTTACAAATCTACACATACAAAAACAACAAACACAAACTCAATGGAGTCAATGTTAAGAATACATTGCCATTGATTTGCACAAAAGATAGTTGATCAGTTGTGGTAGGAGTAGGATTAGTAGAATGGGGTTTTTGGATGGAAGGATGAACTAGATGACTAGCGATTTAGTGTTTCAAAATTTAAATGCCTTTTTAATGCTGTGACTCCACCTGGGGAGTGGAGTTGCGACGCGGCTTGGCGGGAGGATCATTCCAGGGCTGGACATTGGCCTTGCCAAAGATGACAAAGAGGCCATTGCCCACCAAATAAATGCCGGCGGCTATGAAGAACACAATGCGCCATTGATTGGGATTGTGCTGAAATAAAGAAAGAGAAAGAAAAGTTTTAAAGTATTTTATTTTCTATTTAAAATTTGAAAACTTACCTCATCGGTTACAATAAATCCCACCAGCAGTGGCGCAATGATACTCATTATATTGGCCACACAATTGGTAATGCCCATCAGCAAACCCGCAAAATTGGGCGATAGATCTATATGATTCATTTGGAAGCCCAAATAGGTGGAACCATTCATGCCCACCGTAAAGCACAGTAAAACCACCGCCATAGTCGCCTCATCCGTATCCACATAGCCCAGTCCAATCAGTGTGACCATGGGTATCCAAATGCCAATCGAGTTGAATAACTTACGACTTGTCACTGTCGTAATCAAATTGCGTTTATTCAGCTGATCCGAAATGGCCGAAAACACAAAGGACATGCAGAACATACAGAAATAGGGCAAAGCCGATAACAAGGCATTCGATTTGATATCCTTGCCCAAAATATTCTTCATGTAGCTAGGTATTTCCGTTAGCAGAGTCCAGAAACCCCAATTATGCGACGAGTGGGCCACAATCAAAACCAGGAAGGGCGCCGAGGTAAACATGCTCAACCAGGGTGTCACCAGTTTCTCCTTGGGTTGCTCCTGAGCGGCCAAAGCTTCACTGGCACGACCCAATTCAATAAGCTTCAATTCTTCCGCTGAAATGCTTTTACACTCGTCGGGACTACTTGCCCCCCAGAAGTAATAGGCTATGGCCCACAGACAACCAGTTCCCCCGGAGATGTAGAAAATGCTGGGCCAACCCAGCGGTGAGGCAGCCAATAAACCGCTGGTGGCCAACATTACAATGGTACCAAATTGATTGCCCACATAGGCGCAGGTACCCAAAGTGGCACGTTCCTTGGGTGGTATCCATTGCGAGATAATGGTATGTACCGAGGGAAAACCACACCCTGACACAAACCCTCAACCACACGCAAGGCACAGACCAATTGCCAACCTCCCAGGCGGGCAAATAGAGGGGTGAGTATATTCAGAACCGAACAAATGGCCAGACCCGTCAGCAAAGTGACTTTACCACCCAATTTTCTAGCCAACTGACCAGCAGGCACTTGGGTAATCACATAACCCCAGAAGAAACTGCTCAGCAACAGGGATTTCGTCTTCTCCGACCAGTGGTACTCCTGAAAAAAGGAAAGAAAAGTTCAGTATGAAGAGTAGGTTTGAGTAGTTCATGAGTAAGTGAACAAAAATGAGTTGCTTACTAAATTGAACTTATTTTTTTTAATTTTTTACAATGCTTTTTTTTGTGCATTATTGATTAAGACGCTCATTTGTTCAGTTGTTCACACACTTGTTTCCTTTTTTTGTTCAGTTGTTCACAAAAATGAGTTGCCCCATTTTGCCCCATTTTGCACCATTTCGTGCAGTTGCTTATATACTTAATCTTATTAATTAAGACACTAATTTGTTCAGTTGTTCACACACTTATTTCCTTTTTTTGTTCAGTTGTTCACAAAAATGAGTTGCCCCATTTTGCCCCATTTTGTGCAGTTGTTCAATTGCTTATATACTTAATCTTATTAATTAACACGCTCATTTGTTCAGTTGTTCACACACTTTTTTTTTTTTTGTTCAGTTGTGAGAAAGAGATAGCAAAACTGAACAACTGAACCAAAACTTTGAACTGAGTAAGCAACTGTACCAAAAAGAGCAACTGACAGAACAACTATTCAAACAAGAACAACTGAGCAACTGAACATCTGAGTAAAAAAGTTAGTAAATTGAACAACTGAACAAAGGAACTCACTTTCTGAAATTATTTTTTCATTTTTTCAGTTGTTTCTTTTTTTTGTTCAGTTGTTCACAAAAATGAGTTGCCCCATTTTGCACCATTTCGTGCAGTTGCTTATATACTTAATCTTATTAATTAAGACACTAATTTGTTCAGTTGTTCACACACTTATTTCATTATTTTGTTCAGTTGTTTACAAAAATGTGTTGCCCCATTTTGCCTCATTTTGTGCAGTTGTTCAATTGCTTACATACTTAATCTTATTTGTTTAGACGCTCATTTGTTCAGTTGTTCACACACTTGTTTCTTTTTTTTGTTCAGTTGTTCACAAAAATGAGTTGCCCCATTTTGTGCAGTTGTTCAATTGCTTACATACTTAATCTTATTTGTTAAGATGCTCATTTGTTCAGTTGTTCACTCACAAGAACCAAACAAGTGAGTGAGCAACTGAACAACTGAACAAGTAAGTGAGCAACTGTACAAAAAAGAGCAAGTGAGAGAACTACTAAAGAAACAAGAGCAACTGAGCAACTGAACATTTGAGCAAAAAAGTTTAAAAAAAATGAACAACTGAACAAAGGAACATACTTTATGAACTTATTTTTTCATTGATTCAGTTGCTCACAAAATTGTTATTATTTTTGTTCAGTTGTTCACAAAAATGAGTTGCTCATTTAACTGAATTTATATAAAATGCTCCATTTTGAGCAGTTGTTCAATTGCTTAAATACTTAATCTTATTTGTTTAGACGCTCATTTGTTCAGTTGTTCACACATTTTTTTTGTTCTGTTGTTCACTCACAAGAACCAAGCAATTGAGAGAGCAAGTGAACAACTGAACCAAAACGTTTAAGTGACTAAGCAACTGAACAAAAAAGAGCAAGTGAGTGAACAACTATTCAAACAAGAACAACTGAGTGAGCAACTGAACATCTGAGCAACAAAGTTAGAAAATTGAACAACTGAACAAAAGGAACTAACTTTCTGAACCTATTTTTGTCATTTGTTTGAGCCACTGACAATTGTTCTTTATTTTTGTTCAGTTGTTCACAAAAATGAATATATAAAATGCTCCATTTTTCACTTCTGTACAAATCAAGTGAGAGGACCACTGACCAAACGTACAAATGAGTAAGCAACTGAACAAAATAAAAAAAGTGAGAGCAACTGAGCAACAAAATAAGGAAAGTGAACAACTGAACAGAGTAACTCACTTTGCCTCTGAACTTATTTGTACAGTTGTTCAACTGCTACCATACTTGATTTTTGATTATAAATTCATTTGTTCAGTTGCTCACACAATTATTATTATTTTTGTTCAGTTGTTCATAAAAAGCAGAATATATAAAATGCTCAATTTTGTGCAGTTGTTCAATTGCTTACATACTTAATCTTACTTCTTGAGTCGTTAATTTGTTTCAGTTGCTCAACCAATTGTCCTCTTTTGTTCAGTTGTTCACTTTCTGTTCAAATCAAGTGAGAGGACCACTGATCAAACGTACAAGTGAGTAAGCAACTGAACAACTGAGATAGAGCAAATGAGAGCAGCTAAGCGTCTCAGCAACTAAATAAGGAAAGTGAACAACTGAACAAAGAAACTCACTTTGTATGAAGGGGATCTTCTACCTTTGAACAGGGTATTTTGAGTGTTTATTAAAAAATTCTGGAGAGAAAACCATGAGAGCTTTTTCAATTTGGTTTTTTGATTTGTGTTATTTATTAATTATATAAAAATTAAAAAAAAAAATGTTTGGAATTCGAGGGCAGTTTAACAAGTTATCGGCCTGCCAATTAAGGTCTCCCAAAAAAAGATGGAGAGGTGGTAGCCATGATTCCGGGGCTCCAAAATATCGGAAATAAAAACGGTAAATGAGGTTCTGATCAGAATTGATTTAATTCTAATCCGTACCTCAATCATATTTTTCAATATTTTTTTTGAAAAATTGGCGGCAATTTAAAAAAAAACTCGATTTTTCAAGTTTTTTTTTTTGAGTTTAGTGTAAAAAAAATTGAAAAAAAAAATGTTTTTTCTCTTGATTGAGGTACAGGGCAGAATTACATCAATTATGCGTCGATTGCAACATGGCTGATCAAAATCGGTTCAGTTGAACTGGCCAAATCATGGCTACCAGGTCAAAAAACGTGGTTTAGAAAAAATACTCCCGTTAGCAAGAACATTGCTCTACTAAAATGGTCAGATCTGCTAAGCTATTTCGAATATTTCAAAATGATATGATGGGGATGAAAGGGGAATGTCCAAGCTATAATAATAATGCAAAACAAAAAAATCGAAAAATTTGTTTTCAAAGGTAGAAGACCCCCTTTAATGCACCAGTTTGTGCAGTTGTTCAATTGCTTACATATTTGATCTTTGTTTATTAATTTATTTGTTCAGTCGCTCACACTATTGTGCTATATTGTTATTGTTAAATTAATTAAGAGGACCACTCATTAAGTGGCGGAGCAACTGCACAACTGAACAAAAACGTGAGCAACTGAGTAAATTCTTTTCACTCGAAAAAAATACTCACAGGAAAATCAGGATTAACGGCAGCTGCATCTGTCATGGCCACCACAGCCACCGATAAGTTCACGCGCGTTGCATAGGCCACTGTCAAAGCACAGAATAGCAACAAAATCTGCAAATGACGCACACCCAGGCCGGAATCTGTAAGTAAAGCGAAACAATTCAATAAATAAGCATTCCATTAGGTAATTTAACTTAATCTTCTGCCTGTCGACTAGTGTCTATATTTAAAGCCTAATCGGTTAAAGTTGATTGATTGACCAGACATCATAACAATTCAATACGTAGGTCAGCTGTAGGTTGTAGCCAGTCATTTACTTAAGTACCATTCCGTCACCTAGTGCATTTCATTCAAAAAATTTCCATAAGCAAATGTCTCTCGGGATGTTATCTGTCTGGCATTCCCTTAACTGGCGCCTAAATGGTACTGGGATTTTATTACCTACTCCCACACAGTTTGTAGATCTAGTAGTATTTCACATTTAACTGACAGCTTGTTAGGCAAAAAACCAGTTCAAACTGCATTATTTAACAATTTTCAGAATTAGATTTCATCACAGACAAAGTTTTTCAGTTAATACAAAAAAGGGGGCTCGTCTCTTATCATTTTTGATAAGTGTTAACTTCTAAGCTACTTATCTAAATGAGCTTTATTTTAGCTATGATTTAAGTTAGAATATTTTGAGAAAAATTTTAACTACTTAACATTGTACAGACACACCCACCTTCGGCCTCATAGCGTCGATTCTTAACCAAGTTCACCATAACTATTTAATACTTATTTCTCTAGTATTTAAAATTCAAATAAAAATTCTTAATGCGTTGCACTACCGTTCAGTATGGAGGCTGTATGCTAACTGATAGATATTTGATAAAGCCACATCTAAAGTGCTCTACAAATTCTCACCGAGCACCTTTATTAACCCTAACATGGGTTACGGGCGAAATAAGTTGTTGAGACTTGAAGATTAAATAAAAAATCAATTTTAAAATTAAAAAAAAAAATTTTAATGGATTTTTTTAACTGACAAGCATAATATATTGTGCGGCGAGTTCTTACAAGGGAAAATTAAAGAAATTGCAATTTCGGACAGGTTCGAATATTAAAAGAATTATATATACAACTTTTTAAAATCGGTTGTAATATTACCAACAATTTTTTACATTTTATTCCTTGATATATTTTTGAGAATATCGCCCAAAAAACTATTTAGAAAAAATTTTTCTAGTTCTTACGCTAGCAAAACTAAGGGAAACATTTTAGTTAGTCGCCAGATACGAAAACTACTTGATAGAAGTACTAAGGAAAACCAGAATCAAGGCAGAACGAGAATGGGATATAGCAACTGGCAGTCACATCTCCTACTGATAGAAATCTTAACAGGTCATATGACCGCTCAGGATGCACGTACCCCACAACGACTTCTGTTGTGGCTGTAGAATTAAGTAGCAGATTGAAAGCATCTAATACCCACTTATGCGACTGCCCTGCAATTCTAGGGAAGCACACGCAGTGCCTGGAAAAAAACATTTTCTGAAGATCTGGGCTGTCTGGCAAGTTTGCCCCTAGACACTCTTTATCGACTTCCAAAATGGTTTTTATGGAGATTTATAGAAATTTCTCATTGTTCCATTGTTGATTTGAATTTATACCATGCCAATTTTTAAACCAAGAAAAGCAGAAAATTCCACTGGGCATTGACAAAGCGTTACCGAGGCGTATACGTAATATTGTGAAATTAGCCAGAAACGACTATATCTTGTCCATTTATCCATTGATTTTTAAAACAGCTCCTACATTATGTATTTATATGATCGAAGTAGAATATTAACCATTTTTAAAGTAAAAATTATTTTTGTCGTCTTTTTTTATCAAAGCTTTAAACCGTGGCCCCGTAGAACAAACTCAAAAATTGCCTGTGCGTGAAATTTTGATTAAACCCATCTTATAGGAAATTGTTCAACGAATACAAATATGCAATCCTTAATAAAACCAGATTTTTAGTATAGAATATATAACCAGTTTTGCCAACTATTGATGCCGAAAAATGACTAAATCGACTGCTTAAGGGGGGAGATACAATTATACGTAGGCCAAAAAATCGATTTTTTTGGCTTGAAAGTAAATTTTCTATATACAATGGTGAAAGTCCAAAATTGAAATTTTAAGCCTTTCTATTTTGTTGGCGTTTTTCGAAGACGCTTCATAGAGAGAATACACTTATACGAGTACGAGAAAATAATGTTCCACAAAATAGTATTTTTGAAGTTGGTGTAAGAGGATAACATCTAATCAACCGATTTGACTGAAATTTATAGGATTTCTTCTTTATAACATTAGCTACTATATGAACTAAAAAATTTTGAGGTTTTATACAAATTTAAAATTTTTTAATTGCAATAAAGATTGAAAAATTTGGGTAAATTTGAAAAGTTTTGTTTTATATTTTTTGTTTTTTTTTTTTTTTGTTTAGTTCATCGACTAATTATAAGTGTAAGGAAGCTAAATTTGATTGGTTTTTTAGTTTCGGATAAAAATTACGGAGTCCAGGATCTACGCCGTGAATTGGTATGGTGCCTCTTCGAGCACGCGTACAACCGCCGCTTTGGAAAAAATGTTAGAAAATAATTTTTTATTATATTTATTAAGATTATGTTAATCAGGCTACGAAATTTCATTTTAATAAAATTAAAATTTTAATATGAAAATTTTTAAAACATAAAAGCCTTTAAAAAGATCATAAAAAATTTTAAATTGTCAAAAATCATTTTTTTTTAAATAAAAAATTAATTCAAAAAAATATTTTTTTTTTTTTTGGGTAATAATTGTAAAACATAAAAACCTTAAAAAATAAACATACAAAATTTAAAATTGTGAAAAAATATTTTTTTAGTTACCATAAAATTGATTTTATCACAAATTTGGACTTTGATAAACCATAGGTAAGCTTCTAGAAGACTATCACGCACCCTTTTTGCAAACACATATTTTATAAGTTGAACAATTATCTATCATTTACCATTTCAATTATGGGATTATCTCATTTGGTTGACAAGTAATGATTATTGAAATGCAAAAACTCATATGATGCATTACCGAGGCGTATACGTAATATTGCAAAAATATGCACCAAAACTCAAATTAGCCTAAAATGACTATATCTTGTCCATTTATACATCGATTTTAAGAAAAGGCACCTAATTAATGTTTTTTTAATATTTATTCTTGATTTTCAAACAAAAAAATTTCTGATAATTTTTTTCGATTGTTTTTCGTTTTTAATCAAAGCATAAAAATTATCAGTATTTTTTTTTTTTTTGAAAATCAAGAATAAATATTATAAATACTTTAATTATGTGCCTTTTACTTAAAATTGATGTAAAATGGACAAGATATTGTCGTTTTAGGCTAAATGGGTTTTTGGTGCATATTTTCGCAATATTACGTATACGCCTCGGTAATGCATCAAATGAGTTTTTTCATTGCAAAAATCATAACTTTTGAACCGAATGAGATAATTGAATAATTTAAATGGCAAATGATAGTTAATTGTTCAACCTATAAAATAAGTGTTTGAAAAGGGTGCTACGCCTATAGAAGCTTAACTTATGGGCTATCAAAGTCAAAATTTGTGAAAAAATCAATTTTATGGTAACTAAAAATATGATTTTAAACAATTTTAAATTTTTTATTTTTTTAAAGGTTTTTAGGTTTTAAAATTATTACCAAAAAATTAAAAAAAAAAAAAAAAATTTTTTTAATTTTTTAAATAATTCTCACTTTTCATTAGAAAAGGAATATCTAATAGATAAATCATTTCTAAACTATAATGGTTAATTGTCCAACCTATAAAATAAGTGTTGGAAAAGGGTGCTACGCCTATTAGAAGCTTATTATGAGTTATCAAAGTCAAAATTTGTGAAAAAAATCAACTTTATGGTAACTAAAAATATGATTTTAAACAATTTTAAATTTTTATGTTTTTTCAAAGTTTTTTAGATTTTAAAATTATTACAAAAAATTAAAAAAATTTAAATTACTTTTTTTAAAATTTATTTTAAATTCTCACTTTTTATTAAGATTAAAATTTCAAAAAATAAAAAAAAATAAAAAAAACCATAAAGCAATTTGAAAATTTATGTTATTTTTAATAACTTTAAAATTTTAAATTAAAAAATTTAAAAAAATTTGTTTTTTTTTTTTTTATTATTTTTTTAATAATTTATTAAATTTTTTTTTTTAAATTTTTTTTAAATAATTCTCACTTTTCATTAGAAAAGGAATATCTAATAGATAAATCATTTCTAAACTATAATTAGTGCTATGTCTTCTAGAAGCTTACTAATGGGCTATCAAAGTCAAAATTTGTGAAAAAAATCAATTTTATGGTAACTAAAATAAATTATTTTTCACAATTTGAAATTTTTTATGTTTTTTTTTTATGATTTTTATGTTTTAAAATTATTATTTTATTTAATTTTTTTTATTTTTATTTTCTGATTTTTATATAAAAGTGAGTGATTTTATATGATCGAAAAAGAAAATTAATCATTTCTGTCTTTTTTATTGCTTAAGGTTCTGTTTTAAGCAATTTGCAAACATTTAGCGAATGTTTATTATATTTATTTATTTATTAAAGAAAAGGTTAACAAATATTATTATTATATAGTTTGAAATTAGTTTTAAAAATTGTTTAAAATAAAAAAAAATTTTAAATAAAGTCAAATAATTACTGTGGCCCATCTGAGGGTTAAAATCTGGATGCGCTACTTGCTATGTGTCTCAGTAATCGTACTAAAAAAAACTCGTGGCTACCGACTAGACCCGCCTTACCCCTTCATCTCAAAATGCAAGCCAGTTTCGAGGGGCGTGTGTATATTACCCTCGTTCAGGTTAATCAAGCGCTCGGGATCTTTCCAAAAAACTGATTAATTGTAATTCACAGTAGATCGACTTTGAGCTATAAATTTCACAAGTTAATCGAACTATAATTATAAACAAAATATATATATAAAATATACAATAAATATAAATAATTTATATTTATACATTTGGCCGTTAGCTTTGAACTTGATTAAAAACTTTTGTGTTAACTGGCAATGCTGTAGGCTAAAGCTTTCATTGAAAGCTGCTTTGTTATTGTTTACTACGGTACGACCAGGCTATAAGGAACCACTTACCACATAATTAGCGGCAATTTTGTTTAATTCTCAAGCATTTTGTAATTGAAATTCAAATTGGTAAATAAATTTTTCTCAGGCAATGAATGGAACTTAACGTGGTATCAAAATAATGATAAGCCATTAAATTGCGTAAATCAATGGTTAGCCTCTCCTCTTGCTTAACTAAGACAAAATGACATTGAAATGTCCCGTCCACACTTCAGATAATGGAAGCCACTCAAAGACAGCTGTCAATTGGTGTAGGCTCTACACACACACTTCAGTTGGTCGCAAAATCTATGTGTGTCACCAAGGCTTATCGTAGTTTTTGTTGTTGTTGTTGTTGTATATTTTCGGACGTCTCGAGAGACAAAAAATAATATAATGAAACCAGCAGAGCGAGTTTTTTTTTTGTGATCTGGCGATATTTTATGAACTTGGCCTGGAGCTGGATGTCAACATAGAGCAGCAGCGCCTGCCTTGGTGGGGCGCCAGGCGCCCGGCCTACCTTGCCAATTTGAATATTATATGTGTGTGTGTGTGTGTGAGTCGTGTAATTTATGCTCTGACGGAAGATTACTGAGGTAATCGAAATTATTGCTAAAAATTATATTAAGCAGCGAGGGAGGTTTGAAATGTTTTATAATATATTTCATTTAAATATAAATTATCTATCTTTTCAAACTGCCCTCGTCACTATGCAGCTGCTGCTGCTAGTGGCCCAGCCCCTTGGCTGTAGATTGATTTGTATTTTTGTCAAAGCAGGAACATAATCTTCAAGCTGCTAGCAAATATGTGCGATTTATGTTTTTGCCATATACGAACCCCCTCTAGCCAAGCCGGCTCTAATTGTTCAAAGAAAGTATCTGGTAGCTGTTTTTGTATCTGTATCTGTGCGTTGCTCATTAGCTCGCCGGTACTAAACTGGATTCTGTCGTACGCTTTAGACTGCCTGTCGGATTCGCTGGCCAGCTTTGTTTTAAATTCATTTTTTTTTTGTTTTGCCTTATTGTTAGTTTGCCTTTATTTTGAAATTTGCATACGAACTTTGACGATATTGAAATTTATGACCAGCTGCAGCAGCACCAGCAGCTTCCTGTCTGTGGTCATGTTTTTCGCAGGCGCCATTCCAGGTCAGTTACGTTCTCAATTATATGCTAACTAATTATATATATAAGTGCATATAGCTAAATCAACTCCTATCGCAAAGGAAGAAAATAAACGGCGAAAAACCTGACCTGTGAGTAATTTACTTTTGTCATTCAATTTGATGACAAGCACGAAAACAGGTCAGCCTGCTGCTGTTTATTATTCATAGGAACACGTTCAACTTAAAAAAAAAAACGTTATCTTTTGATCTACTTATTAAGGCCTTAATGAGGAGTTTCAAAGGCAGTCATGTCCTGGATCATGTCAGTGGAATTACGAATCATAAAATGTTTTTGACATTCCTCTTTCATCCACTTCAAGCCATTTCAAAAAATTCAAAATGGTTTAGCAGATATTGCCATTTTAGTTAAGCAAAGTTCTTGCTGGAGGAAGCACTCAATAACCCCTTTTAGGGTCTTATGCCTTTGAAAAAAATTTTAATTTTTTTGATTTTTTAGTTTTGCATTATTATTATAGCTTGGACATTCCATTTTCATCCCCTTCAACCCGTTTTCAAAAATTCAAAATAGTTTAGCAGATATTGCCATTTTAGTGGAGCAATGTTCTTGCTAAAGTGCGTATTTTTAAGCCACGTTTTTCGACCTGGTAGCCATGATTGCTTTAGTTCTACTGAACCAATTTTGATCAGTCATGTTGCAATCGACGCATAATTGATATAATTCTGGCCCGTTCCTCAATCAAGAGGAAAAACAATTTTTTAATTTTTTTACACTAAACTACAAAAAAAAAACTTTAAAAAAATCTAATTTTTTTTTTAAATTGCCGTTAATTTATAAAAAAAAATTGGAAAAATAAAATGTGGGGGAAGGGGACAGAGATTACATTCATTCTGATCATAACCTCATTTACCCTTTTAATTTTCGTTAACCTGGAGTCCCGTAATCATGGCTACCACCTTTACACCTTTTTTAGACCTTAAATGGCAGGCCGATAACTTTTAAAATTACCCTCGAATTCAAGAAGGTTTTATTTTGTTTTTTTTATATAATTAATAAATAACACAAAACAAAAAACCATATTAAAAAAGCATTTTCGGTTTTCTCCAGAATTAAAAAAAAACACTAAAATAACCCTGTGCAAAGGTAGAAGACCTCCTTAAGAGATTCCATTGTGTGTCTTATATAACTACTAAAACTGTGTAGTGTCTTGCAAATAATACTAGTTTACAGTATTTTCGATTCTGAGCATTGGCTGCCGTTAATAAATAATAACAAATGCAAAAAATTTTGAAATAGCTGGATTTGCCATTGAGAAGAAAATAGCTTAAGAAAACAGTGTATATCTTTAGTAATGGTTTTGTTGATTTTAAAACGGACAAATTTTCTAAAAACGGTAATTGAATGTGATATTAATCATTCATAGAACACTTTTTAATCGGATGGTTGTCTTCCGAGTTATTCAATTCATTCGGCAACTTTGTTTTAAATTTGTCAGTTTTTAGAAAAAGCTCGATTTTGCATGACATTTTCACCAAGAAATAAATTTTATAAATTTAATTTTTTTACTGTTCATCAAAGGCAGATCTAAAACAATTCTAAAGCGTATTTTTCATTTAAATCGATTGAATAATACAGCAGTTATTGGTACTTTTAGTTTGTTTTAGTGATAAATGCTCACAAGAACCTGTTTTTAGCATTAGTTTATTGTCTTTCTTTCCCATTAATTTAACTCACAAGTTATCTAAGCAAATTGATGTATTGTAGTTTAGTTTTAAATTTATTTGTACAAATTTAAATAATGTTACATATATACAAAGCCAATACAATCATTAAATTCTTGAAATATATCCATAAAAATCATTCAGTATTTATTTCGTTTGTATGGCTATACAAGGCACTAACGACCAACTGCTTCCTCATATTTAGAGAATGGGTGGCCCAAACTCAATTGCCTAACATTTGAAAAAACAATGGCACTACCACTTATATTTAAGCTTTAAAAACCATATGGCCATCAAGACATATGCATGTACTTTGTGTTCTCACCCATAAGCATTAAAAGTTACTTTGATGAATAAGTAAATTAAAAGGGAAATTTGAATTTGAATGTAGCAACTAACAGCCTCGGAGGAACCTTATACCGTGATATATTGCGACTTGGTTTTTCATTACGGATACTAGAAAATTTTGCGAATTTACGCGAGGTTGCTCTCGCTAAGATTTACTCCAAATTTACAAAGAATTGAAATTCAGCAATAGTTATTCAAAATGAAGTTAAAAAGAGTGTAAATTTCGCATTGCGAAAAGTTAGATTTCAGTGCTGGCAAATTGTTAACTTAATCTTGCATATACATTTGTTGTTAAAAAAAAAATTCGTTAAAAAGAATTATTTAAATCCCTGCATTCAGGAAACCATGTTAGATCAAGTTTGTAATTTATATCCAAGAATGTATTGAGTTTAAATGAAGTTATCAGTTTCACTTCACAAAAAATAGCATTTCTATCATTTACGTATAATATTTTGAGCACATTTGGACTAACTACTTTAAATAAATGTTAAAATACACTAGTTTCCATTTGAAATGGATATTATAATATCCTTTGGACATTTTTCAGCTTAAGTATAGGCAGAACTAAGGCCATTTAAACATTAATTTAATATCAAATGGATAACAAATAACTTAAGGGATATATTCAGTCCATCAATAGCTCAAGAAATAAACATTTTTGATTTATTTATTTATTTAAATATTAGCTTTAATACATTCAGCCGTAAATAAAAATAAAACTGATAGTGAATATGGTACGAGTAGCAAGACCTTAGACCCGCTTTTTTAATTATTTCTTTAGATGTGGTAAATTGTCGATATACTTTTTTTGTGTTATCAGGAGCAGCATTTTAAATATTTTGCCATGAGTAATAGAATTCTCCAAGAAAGTTGTAAAAATGAACACGTAAAACACCGAGGGATTTTCAGCAAAATTTTGAAACTATGTATAAAATATAAATAATATTTGAGGTGCATTTTATTTTGATGATAAAGAAGTGGCAAGTTATTGGCTCTGAATGTGTATGAATACAGATTTACTATAAGAAACATTCTATCAAGTTTTTGTTACCAGCAAATAAAGCTCATTTCCCTTTTAATTACGCTTAGATGGAACTTCGTGAAAATTTTGAAAGATTATGTATTGGTCAGCCTTACAAGTGTTTCAGGTTGTTCACTCCATTTCATCCGCAAGGAAGAGATTTTATTAGCCCCTAGAGTAAGCGCACAGAAACAGCAGCAAAAAGAGCTACATGTTTGTTTGTTCTATAATGGCAGTGCAGTTTAGAGATAAAGGAATATTTAATGGCTTATGTGTATCTGTTAATACATGTTTACTATAAGAAACATTCTATCAAGTTTTTGTTACCAGCAAATAAAGCTCATTTCCCTTTTAATTACGCTTAGATGGAACTTCGTGAAAATTTTGAAAGATTATGTATTGGTCAGTCTTACAAGTGTTTCAGGTTGTTCACTCCATTTCATCCGCAAGGAAGAGTTTTTATTTGCCCCTAGAGTAATCACCAGGAACAGCAGGAAATGATCTGTCAAGCAAGAAACCCCGATGTAGGATCATACCAGTTTATAACTTAACTAGATATGTCCATCGCGAGAAATTCCACCCGACAAACCACCCTCACGCTAGACCATGAAATCTCATTTTTAAACAAAAGACCCTTCAAGTATTAGATCTTATAATCATTTAAACACCCAAAAGACACTCTTACACTACAGTTTTACTATATTAAATATTCTATTGAGTTATCATTACCAGCAAATAAAGTTCATATCCTTTTTAATACGCTTAGATGGAACTTCGTGAAAATTTTGAAAGATTATGTATTGGTCAGTCTTACAAGTGTTTCAGGTTGTTCACTCCATTTCATCCGCTAGGAAGAGATTTTATTTGCCCCTAGAGTAATCACCCAGGAACAGCAGGAAATGATCTGTCAAGCAAGAAACCCCGATGTAGGATCATACCAGTTTATAACTTAACTAGATATGTCCATCGCGAGAACCTCCACCCGACAAACCACCCTCACGCTAGACCATGAAATCTCATTTTTAAACAAAAGACCCTCCAATTATTAGATCTTATAATCATTAAACACCCAAAAGACACTCTTACACTACAGTTTTACTATATTAAATATTCTATCGAGTTTTCATTACCAGCAAATAAAGCTCATATCCTTTTTAATACGCTTAGATGGAACTTCGTGAAAATTTTGAAAGATTATGTATTGGTCAGTCTTACAAGTGTTTCAGGTAGTTCACTCCATTTCATCCGCAAGGAAGAGTTTTTATTTGCCCCTAGAGTAATCACCCAGGAACAGCAGCAAAAAGAGCTACATGTTTGTTTGTTCTATAATGGCAGTGCAGTTATAAGAGGATATTTATTGGCTCTGAATGTGTATGAATACAGTTTTACTATAAGAAACATTCTATCAAGTTTTTGTTACCAGCAAATAAAGCTCATTTCCCTTTTAATTACGCTTGGATGGAACTTCGTGAAAATTTTGAAAGATTATGTATTGGTCAGTCTTACAAGTGTTTCAGGTTGTTCACTCCATTTCATCCGCAAGGAAGAGATTTTATTTGCCCCTAGAGTAAGCGCACAGAAACAGCAGCAAAAAGAGCTACATGTTTGTTTGTTCTATAATGGCAGAGCAGTTATAAGAGGATATTTATTGGCTCTGAATGTGTATGAATACAGATTTACTATAAGAAACATTCTATCAAGTTTTTGTTACCAGCAAATAAAGCTCATTTCCCTTTTAATTACGCTTAGATGGAACTTCGTGAAAATTTTGAAAGGTTATGTATTGGTCAGTCTTACAAGTGTTTCAGGTTGTTCACTCCATTTCATCCGCAAGGAAGAGATTTTATTTGCCCCTAGAGTAAGCGCACAGAAACAGCAGCAAAAAGAGCTACATGTTTGTTTGTTCTATAATGGCAGTGCAGTTATAAGAGGATATTTATTGGCTCTGAATGTGTATGAATACAGTTTTACTATAAGAAACATTCTATCAAGTTTTTGTTACCAGCAAATAAAGCTCATTTCCCTTTTAATTACGCTTAGATGGAACTTCGTGAAAATTTTGAAAGATTATGTATTGGTCAGTCTTACAAGTGTTTCAGGTTGTTCACTCCATTTCATCCGCAAGGAAGAGATTTTATTTGCCCCAAGAGTAAGCGCACAGAAACAGCAGCAAAAAGAGCTACATGTTTGTTTGTTCTATAATGGCAGTGCAGTTATAAGAGGATATTTATTGGCTCTGAATGTGTATGAATACAGTTTTACTATAAGAAACATTCTTTCAAGTTTCTGTTACCAGCAAATAAAGCTCATTTCCCTTTTAATTACGCTTAGATGGAACTTCGTGAAAATTTTGAAAGATTATGTATTGGTCAGCCTTACAAGTGTTTCAGGTTGTTCACTCCATTTCATCCGCAAGGAAGAGTTTTTATTTGCCCCTAGAGTAATCACCAGGAACAGCAGGAAATGATCTGTCAAGCAAGAAACCCCGATGTAGGATCATACCAGTTTATAACTTAACTAGATATGTCCATCGCGAGAAATTCCACCCGACAAACCACCCTCACGCTAGACCATGAAATCTCATTTTTAAACAAAAGACCCTTCAAGTATTAGATCTTATAATCATTAAACACCCAAAAGACACTCTTACACTACAGTTTTACTATATTAAATATTCTATTGAGTTATCATTACCAGCAAATAAAGCTCATATCCTTTTTAATACGCTTAGATGGAACTTCGTGAAAATTTTGAAAGATTATGTATTGGTCAGTCTTACAAGTGTTTCAGGTTGTTCACTCCATTTCATCCGCTAGGAAGAGATTTTATTTGCCCCTAGAGTAAGCGCACAGAAACAGCAGCAAAAAGAGCTACATGTTTGTTTGTTCTATAATGGCAGAGCAGTTATAAGAGGATATTTATTGGCTTTGAATGTGTATGAATACAGTTTTACTATAAGAAACATTCTATAAAGTTTTTGTTACCAGCAAATAAAGCTCATTTCCCTTTTAATTACGCTTAGATGGAACTTCGTGAAAATTTTGAAAGATTATGTATTGGTCAGCCTTACAAGTGTTTCAGGTTGTTCACTCCATTTCATCTGCAAGGAAGAGTTTTTATTTGCCCCTAGAGTAATCACCCAGGAACAGCAGGAAATGATCTGTCAAGCAAGAAACCCCGATGTAGGATCATACCAGTTTATAACTTAACTAGATATGTCCATCGCGAGAACCTCCACCCGACAAACCACCCTCACGCTAGACCATGAAATCTCATTTTTAAACAAAAGACCCTCCAAGTATCAGATCTTATAATCATTAAACACCCAAAAGACACTCTTACACTACAGTTTTACTATATTAAATATTCTATCGAGTTTTTATTACCAGCAAATAAAGCTCATATCCTTTTTAGTTACGCTTAGATGGAACTTCGTGAAAATTTTGAAAGATTATGTATTGGTCAGTCTTACAAGTGTTTCAGGTTGTTCACTCCATTTCATCCGCAAGGAAGAGTTTTTATTTGCCCCTAGAGTAATCACCCAGGAACAGCAGGAAATGATCTGTCAAGCAAGAAACCCCGATGTAGGATCATACCAGTTTATAACTTAACTAGATATGTCCATCGCGAGAACTTCCACCCGACAAACCACCCTCACGCTAGACCATGAAATCTCATTTTTTAAACAAAAGACCCTCCAAGTATTAGATCTTATAATCATTAAACACCCAAAAGACACTCTTACACTACAGTTTTACTATATTAAATATTCTATCGAGTTTTCATTACCAGCAAATAAAGCTCATATCCCTTTTAATACGCTTAGATGGAACTTCGTGAAAATTTTGAAAGATTATGTATTGGTCAGTCTTACAAGTGTTTCAGGTTGTTCACTCCATTTCATCCGCAAGGAAGAGTTTTTATTTGCCCCTAGAGTAATCACCCAGGAACAGCAGGAAATGATCTGTCAAGCAAGAAACCCCGATGTAGGATCATACCAGTTTATAACTTAACTAGATATGTCCATCGCGAGAACCTCCACCCGACAAACCACCCTCACGCTAGACCATGAAATCTCATTTTTAAACAAAAGACCCTCCAAGTATTAGATCTTATAATCATTAAACACCCAAAAGACACTCTTACACTACAGTTTTACTATATTAAATATTCTATCGAGTTTTTATTACCAGCAAATAAAGCTCATATCCTTTTTAGTTACGCTTAGATGGAACTTCGTGAAAATTTTGAAAGATTATGTATTGGTCAGTCTTACAAGTGTTTCAGGTTGTTCACTCCATTTCATCCGCAAGGAAGAGTTTTTATTTGCCCCTAGAGTAAGCGCACAGAAACAGCAGCAAAAAGAGCTACATGTTTGTTTGTTCTATAATGGCAGAGCAGTTATAAGAGGATGTTTATTGGCTTTGAATGTGTATGAATACAGTTTTACTATAAGAAACATTCTATAAAGTTTTTGTTACCAGCAAATAAAGCTCATTTCCCTTTTAATTACGCTTAGATGGAACTTCGTGAAAATTTTGAAAGATTATGTATTGGTCAGTCTTACAAGTGTTTCAGGTTGTTCACTCCATTTCATCCGCAAGGAAGAGTTTTTATTTGCCCCTAGAGTAATCACCCAGGAACAGCAGGAAATGATCTGTCAAGCAAGAAACCCCGATGTAGGATCATACCAGTTTATAACTTAACTAGATATGTCCATCGCGAGAACCTCCACCCGACAAACCACCCTCACGCTAGACCATGAAATCTCATTTTTAAACAAAAGACCCTCCAAGTATTAGATCTTATAATCATTAAACACCCAAAAGACACTCTTACACTACAGTTTTACTATATTAAATATTCTATCGAGTTTTTATTACCAGCAAATAAAGCTCATATCCTTTTTAGTTACGCTTAGATGGAACTTCGTGAAAATTTTGAAAGATTATGTATTGGTCAGTCTTACAAGTGTTTCAGGTTGTTCACTCCATATCATCCGCAAGGAAGAGTTTTTATTTGCCCCTAGAGTAATCACCCAGGAACAGCAGGAAATGATCTGTCAAGCAAGAAACCCCGATGTAGGATCATACCAGTTTATAACTTAACTAGATATGTCCATCGCGAGAACTTCCACCCGACAAACCACCCTCACGCTAGACCATGAAATCTCATTTTTAAACAAAAGACCCTCCAAGTATTAGATCTTATAATCATTAAACACCCAAAAGACACTCTTACACTACAGTTTTACTATATTAAATATTCTATCGAGTTTTTATTACCAGCAAATAAAGCTCATATCCTTTTTAGTTACGCTTAGATGGAACTTCGTGAAAATTTTGAAAGATTATGTATTGGTCAGTCTTACAAGTGTTTCAGGTTGTTCACTCCATTTCATCCGCAAGGAAGAGTTTTTATTTGCCCCTAGAGTAATCACCCAGGAACAGCAGGAAATGATCTGTCAAGCAAGAAACCCCGATGTAGGATCATACCAGTTTATAACTTAACTAGATATGTCCATCGCGAGAACCTCCACCCGACAAACCACCCTCACGCTAGACCATGAAATCTCATTTTTAAACAAAAGACCCTCCAAGTATTAGATCTTATAATCATTAAACACCCAAAAGACACTCTTACACTACAGTTTTACTATATTAAATATTCTATCGAGTTTTTATTACCAGCAAATAAAGCTCATATCCTTTTTAGTTACGCTTAGATGGAACTTCGTGAAAATTTTGAAAGATTATGTATTGGTCAGTCTTACAAGTGTTTCAGGTTGTTCACTCCATTTCATCCGCAAGGAAGAGTTTTTATTTGCCCCTAGAGTAATCACCCAGGAACAGCAGGAAATGATCTGTCAAGCAAGAAACCCCGATGTAGGATCATACCAGTTTATAACTTAACTAGATATGTCCATCGCGAGAACCTCCACCCGACAAACCACCCTCACGCTAGACCATGAAATCTCATTTTTAAACAAAAGACCCTCCAAGTGTTAGATCTTATAATCATTAAACACCCAAAAGACACTCTTACACTACAGTTTTACTATATTAAATATTCTATCGAGTTTTCATTACCAGCAAATAAAGCTCATATCCTTTTTAATTACGCTTAGATGGAACTTCGTGAAAATTTTGAAAGATTATGTATTGGTCAGTCTTACAAGTGTTTCAGGTTGTTCACTCCATTTCATCCGCAAGGAAGAGATTTTATTTGCCCCTAGAGTAAGCGCACAGAAACAGCAGCAAAAAGAGCTACATGTTTGTTTATTCTATAATGGCAGTGCAGTTATAAGAGGATATTTATTGGCTCTGAATGTGTATGAATACAGTTTTACAATAAGAAACATTCTTTCAAGTTTTTGTTACCAGCAAATAAAGCTCATTTCCCTTTTAATTACGCTTAGATGGAACTTCGTGAAAATTTTGAAAGATTATGTATTGGTCAGCCTTACAAGTGTTTCAGGTTGTTCACTCCATTTCATCCGCAAGGAAGAGTTTTTATTTGCCCCTAGAGTAATCACCCAGGAACAGCAGGAAATGTTCTGTCAAGCAAGAAACCCCGATGTAGGATCATACCAGTTTATAACTTAACTAGATATGTCCATCGCGAGAACCTCCACCCGACAAACCACCCTCACGCTAGACCATGAAATCTCATTTTTAAACAAAAGACCCTCCAAGTGTTAGATCTTATAATCATTAAACACCCAAAAGACACTCTTACACTACAGTTTTACTATATTAAATATTCTATCGAGTTTTCATTACCAGCAAATAAAGCTCATATCCTTTTTAATTACGCTTAGATGGAACTTCGTGAAAATTTTGAAAGATTATGTATTGGTCAGTCTTACAAGTGTTTCAGGTTGTTCACTCCATTTCATCCGCAAGGAAGAGTTTTTATTTGCCCCTAGAGTAAACGCACAGAAACAGCAGTAGAAAGAGCTACATGTTTGTTTGTTCTATAATGGCAGAGCAGTTATAAGAGGATATTTATTGGCTCTGAATGTGTATGAATACAGATTTACTATAAGAAAC